>JAQQRF010000027.1:0-264428 GCA_030523145.1 Trissolcus brochymenae | reverse complement strand
TTTCTTTTTTAATTTTAGATTAAATAGTTTGACAAAGAATTAGTTGATAATAACTAGAAACGGAAATTGATTAGTGTCGGGCACGTAACATGTTTCAAAGTTATGAAATTTCAAGACCGTCTTTAACAGGGTATTGTAACTATTAACGACTACATACAGTCATCAATTATTATTGGACATAACTCCGAGCCACAATGCTGGCCACACTCTTTCCTGTCTATCACTGTCTTGATTGCTTGGTTCTTCGCAGTACCTTCTGCTGCTGATGACCTTATTCGAATATTTTAAAACAAACTGACAAGCGTGTACGAAATTGTTACTAAATTAAACGCGCGCCCAACTCTGCTAAACTACATGAAATTGAGTACAGCTGTCGCATAACTCGAATATTTGCACGTACTTATTTTTTATATCATACGCTCATATATACTTGTTTTAAAATTAATAAAAGTTTACCCCAGCATCACATTATGCGAGAACATCACTTTCAACTCAATACCATAATCTTTTAACATTTCATTCAAAATGATATGCAACTTCAGAAATTAATATCAGAATTTTTTACATCGTGAAACTACAGGTTTTTTTATAGTTATCAGATAATTTATTATTTGTTTCTGGGTAATTTTGCAAAGCCAGCATTTTGAAAAATTGAGATATTTTCGTTTAACAATTGAATTTAATGAGAACAGGAGTTACAAAAAATGAGTTATTATTGAAAATATGAAGGCTAACGAATGTATAGACGAATATACCACAAACAGATCCAACGAGCGAAAGGAAAAAAAAACATGAATCCTTTTATCCTGTACGGACAGAACTTTTTGCAAAGTGGCCAAAACAAAACTATTAACTTGCATTGTAATACAATGATTGTGGACTACATTAGGCATTTGAGGGTTAAATCCACAGCTCATTTAAATTCGACATTCAAATACCCTCAATGAATATCTTGTCTATCCGTGATCTTATCTTCGCATTGTTCTCAATTACTCCATCCAGTCGAATAGCTTACCTCCAAATAATCCAACATAAATCCATCATGCAGCTAATCTCGATTCACTTACAAACTATTGAAACTGTCTGTCGTGTGCGAAAGGACACGTTTTCACGTACCGCGAAGATTTAATGTCAAGAAAATTAAAAAAGTTTGGGCGGTATCAAGTGTCGACAATGCGAAACTCGTGCGATTGTGCGACGTTCAATTACACCGATATATCGAATTTTTATGCACACGCAGCGGTACATAAACTTTGTATCGTACTTTGAATAGAGCTGAAACGCAGGGTTATATACGGAGGGGCGGAGGACAATATTCCAACAAGGAAATATAAGGTGGAGAAGAGGCTGAGCACGAGAGAGCTGCCGCGCGATTGCCGCGTCCATAAATCGCGCACGAGAAATATTATGACTCCATCGGTATAAGTGCGGCTACAATGTATACGTCCACACGCGCCACATATGCGAACAACGAGAGGCGCGCAAACAAAGCCCCAGCTAGCAATACCAAGCGCTCCTGTGCGATTCTTACTCATCTTTGAGTTTTTACTTTCGAACAAAAATGATGACTGCTTATATGTGCTACACATACGCCAACATATTTACTACTTATATGGCTACATATATAATGCACACAGCCACATATATGGAGACATATACAATACACACGTTTGAATATCTGTAACATATAAAAACAGCAAAATACACGCCTGGCAAATACAATTTCAAACAAATTCCAACGTAGGTTTTGTAGCAGAGAAATTCTTCCATTGTTTCAAAAAGAAAATCACAATCAAAATGTCAGATTTGATGAGTTTTTTTTTTCAATAAATAACTCGGGTTTGAAAAAGTCTCTTTTCCGTTGTATACTTGTTATGATAAGTTGTCGGTTAAGTTATTCCTGTTGAAAAAAAGTCTTCCTCATTACTACCCTTGGAAGTAAAAAGAAAAAAAAACCGAGTAGTCTGGAACCTTTCTGCACTGCTGCGTTGCCTTCTTAGGAGCTCGTTTTGCTCGCGTAAATCTCTGCCGCTGTTAACGAGACGCCATAAAACATGATCCTATTATCATGGGCCTATTGCTACACACCAAAAAGTCACTTTCCTTCTCGCTTATCGTTAGCGGATACGAGATGACCTTTCTGACACCTGCGTGGCTTCCGTGGGCCCCAGTCATTTTTACCCCACAGTCGACTCTTCGATCCTAACAAAAACTCGAAGAATTCCATTGAAATATGAGGCCGCGAGCGCTGTAGCAGCAGCAGCAGCCGGTTTCCTTGGTCCCGGTCTCTTGCTGCTGCCGTTTTTTGGCTACAGGGGCCAGCCGATTACGCCGGGCTTTCATGTTGACGCGCATGTCGAGATGCTTATCCCGGTGACAGTTTGTTGCGTAAAACGGTCTTTAACGGATTTTGAATGGCGGCTAATTATTATTTATCAACGATACGCCGGGGATTGTCTCACACAAGAGAATTAAGATTAATGGTCAGGGTAATTAAGAAGAAAAATTTCATTGAGGTTATTACTTTTTTTTCGCGTGCCTATCATTTGGGAGAGGACTTTGCTTTGATTTTTTGCGTCACTGCATGAGATAGTCGGCCCGGCAATTAATTCTATACTTGTGAACGATAAATCACATTTAATTAAGAGCCCCACGGTTAGATGACACAAATTTTTAAGACAAACGATACAAGTTCCGGTGATTATTATTGTCTTTTTGTATTTTATTTTTGAATTAATGAAAAAATAGTTACAGAGAAATATCAGATGTAATATTTTCTTGAGTTGCGAATAACAATGATAAAGAAAATTTAGATTCTTATCTGAAAGCATTGTCATGATTTATGTAAAATGTAGAGTCACATGAGATAACAGGTGATTTTTTTAATAAAAAATATTATCTGATACTGATGTAGAAACTGCAACAATAGTTTTTTAGAGGCTGTTCGTTGTTGTGTAAGCTTGAATAATTCACAAATTTTCGTTCCAAAAAATACAAATCATTTTATGAAGCTCTTGTATCTTCAGAAACGGAACAAATTTCACGTTATACATGTTCACCTTTGCCTGGAACTTTGCTTTTATAGTGATCATCTACCCAGTACAGTACAATTGTTCCGCACGAATGAGGCTGAACATGCTATACGCTTCTTTTCTATTTTTACCTCGTTCAACTTTTTCGTTACCTAGGAACAAAAAGCCCAGAGTAGTTTCTAAACTACTAAATCATTACGCGCTGTTTCAATTTTCGAATATGATCCAGAAACATATCACAAATCAACTCATTGTCTAAAATCAGTGTAATATCACTTAGATACATTTGCAATTGTCAAAAAATTTATCAATGTTTTACGAATCTCTCAAAATATTTAGATCACCGTATGATAGTTTTACAGCTGAAAACAGAATTATGAACAGCAATATATATATTTTTTGTTCTTCATACAAAATTATAAAACAGAATATTGAAAAAAAATTTAATAGTAAAAAAAAGAAAAACGTATTCTATGGGAATACACACAGGTAGATTAGACTTTTATGGTGAAAAGTGACGATCCTGAATTGAGATCGTGGGGAAAAAAATGCTCTCTTCAGCGGAAAACAAAAACTTTGAGCTTTTTACTATATCTACCAAGTCACTTGCCCAAAGGAACGCAACTGATAGCGGGTATCGACTTATCTTTGCCAACTTTACGGCGGTGCAAAAACGTGGGTTGTACTTGGCTCGGATCCGACACTTTTCGTGACTCACTTGGCATACTAAAAGTCGCACGCTAACGGCAAGTTGATAGCATGTGCACATTTTATTGTTTCGTATTGCTACGTGGATGTTTTATTATTAAATATCTTTTTTTTTTCGTCCTTTTTTTATTAACACGCGTTCCAAATAAATGCCAAATACGTTGCTGGAATGGAATATATGCTGTCTTTATTAAGTATAAGAAACACCATGAAGTTGTTTTACTTGAATAAAATACGATCGATGTAGATACTGTTGTAAATATCGGTTTTCAATCAAGAACAAGCAAATTCTTTTAAAAGCTACAATGTATTGTACAAAAAATACAAACTCATATTTGATTTCAAAAAACATTTTACAAATATTAACAAGTAAAAACAATATCTTAAATAAACTTATTTTCTGAAAATTCCTTCTAAATTGGTCAGACAACAATAACATTTTTTCTGTCATGATGATAATAACGATATGATAATGGTTATAATATATAGTACTTTTTCAGTACACTTGCAGGTTCGTTTAGGTGTAAAAAATCAAGTTTATTTCAAATTGATATTTCTTTTCTTTTATTTTTTTTTTTTTCAATTCAATCGAACCATAAGAAATAAAAGTGCTGATGACCAGCGGTGGCAGGAATATATATATATATATTTTTTTTTTTTTTTTTTTTTTTCAACAACCACAGAAAGTACCAATTTTTCGCGAACAAACTTACGGCTCTGACGTACACTGAAAACGTTCCTCGCCGTAAACTTTAATAACCAAGTAACGGCGACGAAAAAATGCCACCCTTCACCTTCAAACAATCTGCCAATAAAGTTGAGTATAAAACCGCACATGCAGCTCGCTCGCACGTTCCCCCAAATCTTTGCCATTTCAATTCTCCCCGTATAAACGCAGTCCCTTATATAATTCCCATTACCATAAATTTTCATTTACGATTTTCCAATTAAACGTAATGCCCCCAACAAAAATGTGCCAGAGCTCGGGCTGATCGAAACTGCACCATCAGCCGCGTTGGCGAGCCATAACTTAAGCGACTACCGGCAAAAATAACGAGCCTCCTTGAGCCCGAGCAAATCTAATAACCTCTCGACCAATAATAAACGAAATTGCCAATCGGCCGAATTGCGCGCGCGAAACAACGCACGCGATTGTTCAGGCATGTAAGTTTTCGACGCGCGCTTTAGCACTTGTTCGGATGTCAAGTACCGGTGTTACAGCTGCAACGAAACGGCTGGGAATCAAATGCGCCACAACGACATGTGGATCGCGCGCGTCATTAAAGTCGTCGCTGGTGGGACGCCGCGTCGTATACTATCAGTTTTTAGTGTAGCTCAACTATCGGCTCACCGTCCGAGCAGCCTCGTTTGCATACGTAATTTTTGGCCGCGCGGATCAATTTTTTCTTCATTTTTCTTCTTTATTTTCTTTCACGCTCTTGCAATCAGCCGACCAAGGTCACATCATTTCTCATGATTGCTCCGGCATTCCGAGACGATTTCATATATACGTCACCCGTTTTACAATTCAATCGCAGTTTTTTCTTTTCGTGACAGAGGCAGTAACGTCTGAGCGTTTTACGTTCCACAGTTTTGTTTCATGTTCGGGCAAAAAAAAAAAAAAAGAAAAAAAAAAAGAAAAGCAAGCCGAGGAAAGGACAAGAAAAATAAAACGAGTCGCGGAAAAGAGCTTGCAACAAGAAGAACAAAGACCGATGATTCCCTTTGACGCAAAAAAGGAACAAGTTGGACGCTTAATTTTCAAGTCGCGCTGCGCCTCGTCGATCGTTACTTCCTCCTAGAATGTAATAACCGAGAATTGTTAGAACTGCACAGCCTTCTGGCTTTGCTTATTTTTTAATTGATTCCGCGGAAGCTCGTCCGGTAGCGTTCAAAATAAATCCGCCGTCGAGCGCTCGTGCTTTTTTAATCGACTTATGTATACATTCCTGCCGTAATTCATTAGTCAATAATGAGCGCGCGCTCACTCTCGGTATCTCTTTCACTCTCGCGCGGGCAGAGTTCTTTGCGTTCCACAATTAGCGCCCGATTTTTGGGATCGAGATGAAAATAAGTTTTACGTTGTATCCCTGCGTTAATGAAGGCAATTAAAGAACCTTTGCTCAGACGCCAATAACGAATATGAACGATACGTGAAAAAATATATGGAAGAAGAATAAAAGTGGCAAAGGGCAGGACATCAAGTGAAAACTGGTTTACGCGCGGGCGCGCACGCTCAAGTATATGAGCGCTCGTGTACAGACGACGGTAATAAGGGAGGTAATAAATAAGAAAGAATAAGGAGGCAAAAAAGTGAAAATGAAGTACAAATAGCAGAATTCCCAGCTGAATGCCGGTGAGCGCCGGCGATAATTAAGTATACGTATAAGTTTCTGTATTAATGACCCAAGTCGCCGTGTATAGAGAGCGGCTCTCTATACGCGAATGCGAACTCTGACGGACGACGAGAAATCCTAACAAAAGGAACAGACAATAACAATAATTGAGATCTTTATTGTTGTCTTGTGACGTATGCATTAACTTCTGACAAAAGGAAAAAAAAACATGTCTCTAGTAGACATTTCACGTGAACGTTCTAGTGTAGTCAACATCACGCGATTCAATAGCGCTGAGCCACGCAATACCGAGTTCAAAATTTGGAATTTGCTGTGGTCTTTAAAAAAAATTTGTTACAATGCGGTATTAAGTTATTCGCTGGAGCAGTGGTTAAATATTTGGGCTACCACTTGGGAGTCGAGAGTTCGAATCTCAGTGGACCATCACATTTGAACTTTTTAATTCGAGATCATCTTTTAATTTGTATGTATTTATATATTATTTAATCCAATGGGAATGAATGATAATTAATTTTTATTGCAAAATTTGTTGATACAATTGGTGGTAGTGTGGAATCTAAATTTCCACAGAGGATCATCTCACAGGTTCATATCCGAACAGTTTAGATTCTGTGATCAGCTTCTTCATAATTCAACTTAATCAAAATTCTTACTAGGGATGTTGTTATTTTAGTAACTATCATGCATGCGTTTTCTTATCAACCTTTCTGGTTCTCTTTGGAACCATCAACTTGCATAATAATAGACAAATCCCAGGAACGGAAAAAATCACGCTATTACGCCCGCAAGAGAGCCCAAACTGCAACCGTGGGTGTTTTAACCGAAAAACCGTATTATAAGCCGCTGCAGTTACACCGCAAAATGCGCGCATTCTTAACCAAATATGCCACCAGACGGCTTTGTTGTGCAACATTTATTCGCTGTTTGTGACACGGGAGCTTTTTTTCTTCTTTCTTCCTCTCCTCTGTTGTTTTTTGCAATTTATTTTCTGTAGAAACCAGGCTGAAGAATGTTAGTTCACAGTTTTGTCAATCACGAGAACAACAAATTTTGTGGTGCATGGATTCGAACATTCAGGTGGAGAGAAAGTGTGATGTGAAAAATTTGAATTCATTTAGATTCAACTTTTTGCAGGGTAACGTTTGGATTACAGTGGCACTATGTGTGAGATGATCAAAATTATGTAAATTGTCTTGCGGATTACATGGCGTGGAATATAAAGAAATGTTTATAACTTGGATGAAATAATGTGCAAAGTATCTGCAAAATTTACAGACAACAAATTTTTATCCATTTTTTTTTGGAATATTTTTTAGAATTTTTTTTTAGATTTTTTTTTTGCTTTCACCCTCGGATGGTTGCAAATCGTTCATCATTACGATAATATATGACGAATTTTGCCTCTGCTTTTTGTTGGTTGCGAATCAGCCGTGCAAAACTAATGTTATTAAATTTAGCCACACCGTAGCAGTGCTTTGAAAACCTATTTTGACAACCTCTCAAAGCTTTTACAAACTTAGAAATCACTACAGTGATTTAGGCGAACTTCCTCTTGGGCAACTGTGCAACATATATTATGTTTGATTGATCACGTCGAGGGCACATAAATGGGATTGCCGGATTTCAGGAGTCTTTTTAGGAAACCTTATTTTGTCTTTTACCCTAAATCACGAACCATTTTGTTGAGCTTTCTTATTTCAAAGGGGTGACACTTGGTGGTCTGAAACTTCTACCCGCATTATTCCTTCTTCATCTCGTCATGCGAAAAAGCATGCTTGTAACTCGTAAAAGTTTTCCCCGCAGCAAAATACATTCAAACTTATCGCGCGTTCTTCATATTTATCAGCTTGATGAATACTTCACTACATTTTTAACCTCGCTGGCTAAAATCTTCGTGTTGCCACTTCTCGAGCTATCGTCGAACCATTTTTTTCCGTGTCTTTTCACGTCCGCGAAGTTCAACGAATTATGAATATGCAGTTATTCTTTCGCGAGACGCAGAAATAACTTATGAATTCGTTCTTATTTCTTTTGCGACCACTTCTTATTTACATTGTATTTAAGTAAAACTGTGTTATAGAGTGTATACACCTTCCCAGGTCACTGGTAAGAAATACGGCATTAATTATGGAAATGCAAAAAGTTTTTAAGGTGTACCAAAAATCATTCCACAATGGTCAATTAGTCTAAACATTCTTTACCCTCTCAACGGTCTGCCACTTAAAACTTTCCGGAAAAAAGTTGTTAAGTCCTCTTCGTCTAAGAAAACTTGTAAATATATTCTATGCGATATGCAACTATAACATCAAGAGTTGGAATTGTAAACAAAGTTTGTGAAATTATCTGTGTCTCTCAACTTAAGTAAAACAGTGGAACGAACAAAAAATAAGGCGGACCATTTTGAATCTCGATTAGACTTCTGACAATAAAATGATTATTTGTCATAAACAGTTTGGTTCTGTTCTTTTCGCGATGACATTTTCATTATCCATCTTTTCATTATAATGAAGAGCTTACAAAAGTTTATTATTATTCTTTTTTTACATTCTTTTTGTGTGAAAGTAATTTTGAAAAACGTCGACGGTAAACGTAATGGAAAAATGACGTGTTCGGTCAACATTTTTTCGAACTCATATAATGCAACTCCCACTGGAGATTCTTGTCGTTTGAGGACTTGAAAAAGTTATTGGAAGTTATTTGAAATCAGTCATTAGTTTGAATTAGACGTTAGTGTGTACATACAAGAAAGCATACAATGTAGGGAGGACTGAAATTAGAAGTGAACAGCGATGTCATCGACAAAGTTCTTCTTGGAAATGGCTCTTTGCTTACGTAAAAATAAGTCCACTTAAATTCCTCATTAGTGCCCATTCGTGTCAGTGTAACACAAAGGAGTTAACCGTCAACGGTTTCCTCTATTTATGTCACTAACTTTTTCGATACCGATCGATAGATTTTATCATCGAAGGATATAGTTTTTTGCGGTAACTTTTTCTTCAAGGACTCCATGAGTTTTACGTACAAAAGAGAATACCCATCAGTTCACATAAAAATATAAAGTAACGCAAGAAGTTAACATCGTAAACAAAGTTCATAAAACCGTCATCGTCTTATTACAATTCAATACTGTCATAAACGAACGACGAAGAGAGGCCAAAGTAAAGTCTCAAAAGAGGGAGAACAAAAAAACTTGGAACAACGAAAAAAGGAAAAAAAAAAAAGTAAAGTTGTGATTAGTAGTGGTGGTTTTGTGATGACACAAAGGAGTTGAAACCGCGACGGTACCAACTCTTATGTCAGGATCAATTTAGGTCTATTGATCGATAGGTTTTGTTCGTTGAAATATTGTTATCGAGAGGCTGTGGGGGCCACAGTCAATATAATTATAGTCAGTCGGTCGGATCGATCGCGAATCAGAAATAATTAGCTTGGCGCTCGATCATAGGCAGTGGAAAGAAAAAAAAAGAAAAGGTTGCCTGTTCGGCGCAGTAAATCAATTCTGCGATTGGACGTTTAGCGTCATTCCGCTGCGAAGTTGGCTGTTGCCGCAAGACAGGTAGGTCGAGGAGAGGACGGGGAATCAGGCGCCGATGATAAGTCGCTGATAATCGGCATCGCGGGGCCATACAACGCGGCGCAAGGTTAGCCAAAGCCGAATGGCGTGTCGTCATGGGCTCGCTCTTTCTTCATCGTATCCGTGGATCTTGGCGCAATTTGCGATCTGGATGGACGTTCGATAATGCCTAATGAATTGGCATAGGTGACACTCTGGAATTTCAAGCGACGAACGCGCCCGGCCGTTGCACGAGAGAGAGTGCAGCCAATTACTCAACTTGCCGAGAGATGTCAGACGTTGGTGGGTGTTGTTATTAATTAAATGTCCGAATGATAGGCATCGTATTGTACACTGGCTGCTTCTGCCAAATCATCAACCAATTCCTCCCCATTACTTTCGAACGGGGGAACGAAAAAAGACGATGAAATAACGCTCCTTTCATTCCCCCCCTCCCCCCCCCCCCCGAACAAGTCCGACGAAATTGTAGTTGTTGCAACTTCTGTTCTCTAATGTCCGTTCCCACAACCGCGCGCACGTCAAGCAGTTTTCTTTACCGCCGAGCTCGGCACAATTTGACACGCGTGTTTCATTTGCCATCCCCCGTTCAGATTTTTCATCGAAAAATTTACTGGCAACATATTGTTCGGGTCGAGGAGGGGAAATATATCTCAGCGCCACATCAAGTATCCCCATCAACGTACAAATGAAGCCCCTGAAAGGATACTCTTCGCTTAACCTATATTTAATAACGACGTCACTCTAACGTCCCAGTTTATTTTTTGTTGATCATCGAAACATTCAAAACTCGCGGCTTTTCAAGCATTGTTTATAACTATTTTTTGAATCACATCAGTCTGTATTTTTTTACTACAATCAAACTGCTCTTTTGATTGTTTGGTTTATTCAACTATTAGAATACATTTCTATTTAGTATAAAAATGATTTTTGGGTTTAGTTTTTACTTTGTTCAGGTATAATGAGCTCTTTGGCAGGATCCTACCGGTGACACTATAAGTCGAAGGCAGATGATTAAATATACAAAAAGTTAAACTATGATTGCACGTCTCGTAATATAGCCGAGCCATAATTTTAATATAATGTATGCCAATTTAATAAAAGAATTTATAATCGCCTGTCGAACAGTTTATCAAAGTTAGGCCCTCCGACGTTTTTTATATACTTTTGAACTTAACGCGCACGGAATTTGCTCGCCTCGGCAGTGAAAAAAACCGATCGTCGAAAACATGTTCATAGACGGTTAAAAAATATACTTTCAATTACCGGGGTGGCTTGTTATAACGTGGTTCCAATTTGGTAACCCTTTCCACGTCGCCTAATTCAAAGCTCTTTCCGCTTATGAGTCGTTAAATCAAAATTTATCGCCACCTGGCGGCTCTAACGCCCCAATATCTTTTTAAATTCTTCCGACAGCCGACATTAAATTGTTCGCGTTCTCCCAATCGTTTACACCTCCCTGGTGTATATATACGCAATCCACAGAGCGTTTTTATATTTTGAATTTACTTGCCAAGCGGCGTTTTAACGCGAGCACTCACCTGACACCATTAATTACGCCTCTGGACGAGCTAACGAGCATGTGGGCATACGGCTGTATTTACGTACGGGCTCTGTGGAATTTCATTTCGTCGACTTTTACTTATCTCGATTCGTGCTTTGTTCTCCACTTGGTGACGTCTCGATGATTGCTTGTTTCAACTTAAAACCTGATACCATCTTCTCTCTACAAACTGCATTTTCATTTCATCTTTAATTATTATGCAATTTTGGCCCTCGGGAAGACATTTGAAAACGAAATGTGCAGCATTTCAGAAACAACTATGCAAAACAAGTTTTGCGTTATACACACGTTTTTCCACTTATGCCAAAATTTTTCTTTTCGAAACAATTTTCTCGAAAGATTGTTGTTTATGTTTATCGCATTCTAAAATTACAATAAGAAAAAAATAAGATAAGGGGAAAAAAAGCTTCGGTGTGACGCTGATAGGTGCACAGAAAAGTGCACTGCAGCGAAACCAAGCTGCTTTCATAAATAAGAGAAAAAAAAGAGGGGGTTGAAACAAGAGCTGCCAAGACAGGTAATACTTATAAACCAGAGGCTTTTAATAAATTGTATAAAATATTGTTTTTCATGCAGTGTATTAAATACAATGTTCTTTTGGGCACATGTTCTTTTATTATTACAAATGAAACGAATATATAAATATAATTCATTGATTCGCATATATACTTTTGTCGAGGAATCTTGAACCAAGAATCAAATGTGCAATCAGTTTTGAATTTTATTCTCGCCAGCCACCTACATTTTCGTGTAAAGCGTCAAAATAAATGCACACGACGAGAAAAAGATCTGCGTGAAAATGAAATACGGCCGCGACCAGTTTATAAATTAAAGAACCGAATATGTGCAGCGATGATGATTAAAAGTTCGGCTGTTGTGGAATGTTCAAGGTGAACCAACGAGAATACACTATTATAAATTTAACATTTCAGAACTGTTAAACTGAATTACAAAACCAATCGCTTAGAAAATGCCCTCTGATAAATTGTCGAAGGTCTTATATTCCAATCACATCTATTTCAACGTGTTCCTTTTTTTACACTCGCCAGTTAATCGATTCTTATTTTGCAGAAAGTCACAGGAATATTTATTTCTGCGTCGAATGTTTTAATTTGAATTGCACAATTCAATTTAGAAATTTAAATTTACAACGAATTCAACATGAAACATGGCAAATTTGCCGTCGAATAAATGTCGATAAAAGTTATTTCTTCAGCTCGAAAAGTATGGACCGTATGTTCTCACTAGAATGAATTCTCATGCAGTATCGATCAGCACAATGTCGTATCGTTACCTTACGACAGTTACGTATAGCTTATTAATATTAATGAATTACCTCTGCTGAGATCTTTATGATTTATGTCGCCAAGTTTTATGTCAATGCAAACTCGTTGCATTGCTATAAATCCTGTTGCGTGGCGGGTCAAAAGTGGTTTCGGTTCGTTATCTATATTTTTACTGGCTAAGCATTCTGTTCACCTTCGCGCGTCCCAGACATTCGCCTCCCCCGATTAACCCACCACTCATTTTTCCCCCCCTTTGTCTTTTTTTCCATGCCATTTTCGCACTCGCACACGGACCTTCTATCCTCGGGAAATCGCACCGCGGATTTGCCACTTGATGCCTTTTTTATCCCTCGCATTTACATATTTCGATAATTAGTATTGTAATATATGCGCGGTTAATATTCATGGCTTAAAAATGAAATGATCAACTTAGAGAACTATAAGCAACGTAGGGTCTGAAAAATAGTTATTAGTTTCGATCCCACTAAACAACATCAAAAGTTGAAACTAAAAACACGCCTGTGCTCTTTAATTAGATGGAAATATCTCTACGCTACGAATCGAGGCTTTACGAATTCGACGGAGATTTAAAAACTGGACATTTACCATCGTAAATCATGCTGGATTTCAGTGTAACTGAAATTCGAAAGTTATATCTGTTGTCAGCATGAGTATATAAAAGTTGGATTATATCTAATTTTTTTTTTTTTTTTTTTGTAAATGTTTGATAAAATCTTCGAGATAGTAGCAAGCCAATTCGTTGTCAAAAAGTGATTTTTCAAATTGAGAAGTAAATATACTGACATGGTAAATCTGCCATGTTCGTATCATTTGTCGCATCTTTTTTGGAATTGAATTATAATTTCATTTTATAAAGAAACTCGTGTTACTGAAATTCCCGAATGAGCAAAAAGTGGCGAATACCCAATGTCGAGATTAGATAGTCAAGCGATCGCTCATGCCAGAGACAGTCTTTTAATTCAATTTGAGATTTGAGGTGTCATACCGTCGGCATGGTATTCATAATTTAACTCACAAATTTCACGTTTCATTGAAACGACGAGTTGTATGCGATAAGTTTATTCGCATATGTTCACATTACTATAGTACCTTTAAACATTTAAATTGCAATGGAAAATTAAATTTGCAAAAACTAATAAACGGTTTAATTTTTCTTTTACCGACATGAAAATAATATAGTTATAATAATATAATTATATTATTATAATAATTAATAAAATATTTAGCAAATTAGTTTGACTTTGTTTTTATTTGTTTTTATTTCAATGCTAATTTAGTTTGAAAATCGTTAAAGTGCACAGAGTTCGATGGAATGAAAATAATTTGAACGCCAGACACAATATTGCTCAGGAGAAAACAAACTCAATTGTCGTAAACGATTGGGCAATTTTTTTTTTCTTCTAATTGCTCGTCGAGATAGAGCTTCGAAAGAAGTTTCCATTCATGCAGAGCTTTTCGTCCGTCTAATTAAACAGCGTGTAGACAAGTTGATGCGCTGAAAAAATGATTGTCTCCGATAAACAAAGAAAGTTTCCGAATAGCGGGAGACAAAGCCATATGCCTTCGTCGTAGACAACAATTAGCTACGGCGGACCAACAGTCGCATGCATTCGTCTGCACTGCAAAGTTATATCCCTCCAGCCGGTTTTTGTCTATCGCAGACAAACTGTTTTATCAACCCCCGTTTTGTCACTTTGTTTCCCTCTTTTTCCCTCTTTGCTTATGTGGAAACGCTTCTACGGAAGTCACATGCGACGTTCTCGCCTGCAGATGATTCCATAATTTGCAGAAAATTTCGGAGCGATATTTTGATATTAAGCTCATAGTTTAGTTCTAACAAACACACGGTTTTTGTACTTTGTTGATCTGTGGCTTCGGGATGTATGTTCTTCGATAGTTACAGCACCAACTATACAAGTTCTTACACGTTACAAACTTGAGACTATTCCCACAAGTAACCGCGACAGTGGCTGCCCCGCCGAACCCACTAGATCATCTTGAATTCTATTCAGCATCAGCTAACACAACACTAATTTCAAGTTTTACATTAAAGACAAAAGATCGATTAGGGCTAAAATAATATGGCAACAACATTAAATTATCCTAGATCAAAAATCTGTTTGCAGAATAAAAACTATTTTGTCTCCGAAAAACTGAAAACCCAAATGAGATGTTGAAATGGTAACATAGTTCATTGAATAATGAAAGTAAAAAAAAACCATAGTACCATGAAAATGAAAGTTTAAACAAAAACTTTGTACATCCTTTAAACAAGATTTTTCATTGAATGTTAGATTCAATGTTTCATTGAATTTATACAAAAAGTTTTGATTCGAAAATTTATTCTCAAAAAAAAAAAAAAAAAAAAAAAAAAAAAAAAAAAAAAAAAAAAAAAAAAAAAAAAAAAAAAAAAAAAAAAAAAAAAAAAAAAAAAAAAAAAAAAATTAGCCAACAATTACAGACAAGCGTGCAAGCGAAATAATAAAAGTCACTCAACGGAGCATGAAAAAAATTTCAATGATTCGTGAAAATTGTAGCAATGACAAAACTAATTGGCACTTGATTTTAGGCTACCGAAATTTTCGTCCAATGGCAATAATTTGTGCTAACCAACACTTCGTTTAACCAGTTGCATCGAATAATTTTTCAATGAACTAATTAACCAATTAAATGGCTCGATAAAATAATGAAGCTCCATAAACTCTTGGCAGAATCGCGCGAATAAATTGCAACCGTCCATCCCAGCTAAAAGACCGTATCCACACGTTTAACCAAATTTCTCTATGCGAAAGAGCGAGAGAGAGAGAAAAGAGCGAGAGAGAGAGAGAGAGAGAGAGAGAGAGAGAGAGAGAGAGAGAGAGAGAGAGAGAGAGAGAGAGAGAGAGAGAGAGAGAGAGAGAGAGAGAAAAAAGGAAATAGCAAATAGCAAATAGCAGCATTCTCATTTGTCTTTCATTTTTGTCTTTCTTTTTTTGCAACTCCTTGTGGACACACAATTATCGACTCATGTACACCGCAATTGCAAAAACGATGTCATTAGCCCATTTTTAATCGTCTCGGGACTTATTGATGAACTCACGGGCATAGCTAAATGACCGCTCACGCCGACGAGTATGCGAGGCACATTCCACACGTGAGCTTTTGTTGCAAGCCGGCTTTGTTCAAGCAGTTATACCACATAGGTACAGTTATAATCTACTCAGCATGGATTCCAGCTACCGCTCATTGCCATCGTGATATATGCAACTCCGATGTCGTTGAGTAGCCCATTAAGCTACGTAATTGCGAGCACGAAAGCGAACGAATCAAACTTCATTCAAAATGTCCGCACGCTTGATCAGATCGCAGAAAGTTGAGTTAAAAGTTTGTTCAACCCATTATTTTCTCCGCTGCATTCATGTTTTTGTGATAATCGTAATGCATTTTCAGACGCCTCGAATATAATGCGTACAAATACGTATTGTCGTCATTTCGCACGTAGACAATATTTTTCTAATTGAATGGAAATTCGATGAATGGACGAAACATGATTTATTTTCATTTTGATTATATTATATTATATACCGCGGAACAAAGTATCTGAATGAAACAAAATTTGTTTGACTGTTTTTGTATTATTATCATTGTAAACAAGATTTGATTTCCTCTACATATTTCATCAGACTCATCTAAACCTTCTCGAGATAAAAACACGGTTTTTCGATTTCGCATATAAATAATGTACTTTAAAAAATGACATGCCGTGATTCCATCAGAAAACTCTCTATACGTAGACTAGTATCACATCAAAGACCTTTTATCCAAAAATACTCCATGGAACTTATAGAGCCAACTATATAGTTTGGCTGAATCAATACTCGAAAATGGCATCACAGCCTCGGTGCGGTATCATCACTCATTGCAAGAGATTTGTTTTTAATTCATAAATATAAATAATAAAGCCATTCAGGTGCAACATTTGTCATTTGTTTTTCATCCCTGCGAACATTGTATGTATATCGCTGGTGAATTTTTACTTCGTTTCGTTTATTTTGCCCTCTCCAATGTTGTTTGTACCAAATAGTTTCATCTCACACAACTTGTTTGCATTTACCTGTGCAATATACAGTCATCAAGTTCTATATCAACAAACAATTTCATTAAACGTCAAACATGCAAACAAGCTTCGAATAATTTGTTCTTAATAAAAATAATAATTATATAAATGATGACCGCTAATTTTAGACTCATCGTGTCTCATTTTAGTAGAGATCACTCTTAGATTTAAGTACATTGTTAGTGGTTGTTTACTCGATTTCGACACAATTGCAACGCCAGGCGATGTACCATGTAATATTACATGGGCCGCATTCTCATTATATGTCTGTTTTCTGATTGATCTGACAATGAATGTCAGCCATATCTCATGTGTTGATTATTATATACTGCAGATACATATTTCCTACTCTGATGTTACATCCTGACTATAGCATATCCTAAGTTAAATAACTTCTTCTTCGACAATCATTTAACAAACTAATTAACAATTTAAATCGTTTCTAATTTTCTCTCAGTGAAGAAAAATTGAAAAATAAAAATTCAAAAACAATTATTACGCGAGTTACGTTGTTGCATTTCTTTGTAAATGCGAAAACAAAGTTGATAACAACAAACATTCTTTAATATCAGTTATACTTGTTTTGAATATTTAATATATAGAAAATATTTGTTGCATTCAACTTCAAAATTTATCTCTGTCGGTTTTCTAAGCTTTCTCCATATATTTGGTAGTTAATTTTCACCCCTAAGCAGAGATCGCCAACGGATTTAAGTAGATCATTAGTGGTTACTTAGCAGATCCAGTTGTCTCGTTATGAGATTTAACAAATAAAATATCTATGCAATGGACACTTTTATCGACCAATAAACAGTGCGGAAATATGTCTTGGCACACAGGCGAACAAATCTGTACCACACACTGAAAGCCATTGCTGCTTTTGCATTCGACTTCGGTGAATTTCAATATTCTAATACTATTTCCCTGAAGCAGTGATTAGTATTGAGTGCATTACTTTGCAGATATGGTTATTTCGCACAAAACGACTACTTCAATATTGGATTTCCTGCCATACAGTTTTAGACCAATCACCAAGTATTCCAATAACGGTTCAACTTTATAGAACTGCTCTGCCAATGTTAGACTTGAAATTTGACAATGCAGCTAGTATTAAACTCACAAAATCAAATTGAAAAAAAAAAAATCCAAAATGCAAAATCAAATCTTCTTACAACTTTTTTTCATGCGTTTTTCACTTTTGATTCAATTATTAAATATTGCCAGTTGAAAATCACTGAAAACCCGTTTGTTCGATTTTATTCAAATACCCCTTTATTACAAGTAAATCGAAGCTTTTTGCTGGTGGTCACAGGCAACGAGATCTTGAGCTTTAGGAAAATGTAGTCGCCTGGAAGTTCCCCCTTGGGTGTTTGCCGATATCCCGGCGTCGCCGCGAAAAATGCTTCATACAATTGATACTTTCCCAGCGAAAAATATTTCGGTGAAAATCGCACGATGGATCTCTCTTTACCAGGGCGGCAACATTTTTCATGCAGATGATCACTGTCAGGAAAGACAACTCGCGCGACTTAGTGACGTCACCCCGCACGAGCACCAAACCATCAATCTTTTCCGTAACCCCGCGACGCTCCTATTTTCTTCTGCGCCTCTTTTTTTTTTTTTTGTCAATGAAATGTATGCTGGAAATACTGGTGTGAGAACGCTCGCAAAAAATGCTAAGGAGGCATTTTGTACGCGGCATAAATTGAATCACACTGTTTACGGTTTGATTGAAGTCACCGTGATTTGTCAAGACTTTTTCACGCTCACTTTTTTTCTCCCTTTCTTTACCCTCTGTTTAGACGACCAAGTTCATCTTTTGTTTGGCATAAACGTGACTTGAAACTAAGCGCACTGCGCAACACAATTTAACAAGCCAATCTCAACTTAAACCAACAAAGCCTCCTTAGCAATCCTCATAAAAGTAATTAACACAACTAGCGCTAAAACCCCTTCAGCTGTACGTATTTTTTTTTTTTTTTTTTTTTATTACATTTACAAAACTTTTAATCTTTTATTCCATTTTGAACGATAGAAAAGAAAGAGAAAATGCTATACACCGGAGCAACATCAGTGTTCATTTCATTTCATTTGTATAAAAGTCTAATAAACGATTGTCGATTGTTTCGTTATCGAGATCATCATTTTGATTCGAAAGTTTCTTCCACCGAACCAAAATTACTATCAATTTTTACTTCTGTTTCAAATAACTAGTTATTCAAACTCTCTGTGACGTAAAGGAATTCAAAACTTTTCGAGCTATTTCCCGAAATTGCGAATTAGGAATTTTCAACTCGAACTGAGAATTCATTACATTTATTCAAACTTTGTTCACAAACCGTTTATTTTTTTATTTATTTATTTTTGTTCTTTTTTCGTTTTTAACATTCGAGTTGTAATTTTCTCAACCCGTACAAACACCGGTTTGAAAATTTTCGAAAAGCAGAGCGCTAAAAACTATAATTACATTGCGAATTCCAAGAGTCAATGTAATGGTGCGAATTATTTTAAAACTTCATATTTTATTTAAAAAATTATGGACTTTTATGATATTGAAATTTTGAAACTATGCTTGTTATTCTACAGGTGTATTAAAACTTTGCAGTAATTAGAGAAAAAAGAAAGAGAAAAAAATTGTACTGGAAAACAAACAGTCATTTGCTCTCAAATCTTAATTGAAATAATATGGATAATTGGTTCTCTGTCATGAAGCAGAGGGTACTTCCCATCCAGGCTGAAATAGTAAATTGATCTCGCAGTTCGGCCGCGTCAAATGTCTAGCGAAGCCCGCTGGGCTAAAGAATACAAATACGAGAGGATCCGTTTGAAACTCGCTCCAATCATTTGTGTAAATCTTACGTAACAACGCGATAATGGAATGGTAACGAAATGTCACCGACGGCGCGACTTTACCAAGCAGAGATACTCGCTAACGTTCGTATCCTCCTCCCCCGTTTCGTTTTATATTATACAATCGTGCATTTCTTGCTCACAAAGACACGATACACTCAGAAAATTGAATGCCTCATAAAAAAGGACATGATGAAATATTCCTTACACAGAATCCACCGAGATTGTATTTTTACTTTTTAAATAATGGCTACGACGCGGGAATATGTACTCGCGCGCCCATGATATGAAGAAATGAACACGCTCTGCGTCAAAATTATCTTTCATTTTCAATGCAATCTTATTCCACCGATTTAGTTGCCTTTTTTTATTCCATTTTTTGTCATCATTTTTATAATATTTTGTTCGTCTGATTCAAAGTGTAATTAATATGATGATATGATGAAAATTACAATTAGATGTTTGGTTTAACTTTATTTGCAGTTGCGAATATGGTGAATTCGCGATTACCTTAATTTATAATTCGACAAGTTTGATGTGAAAAATATTGATAGCGTAACTCATGGTCTGAATGAAACGCAAACGCACGACTGAGAATATTTGGTATTGAATTGTGTATAGGTATCGGATATCGAATGAAATATCTGAAATTTATAAAACACATTTACGAACTATCATGCATACGTAAAACCCATATGGAAGCATCAATAAAATTGAAAATCACTGTCTCCCTATAAAAGCTGTCAAAAGTTAAAATGCATTATCTAACTTCGCCCAAACAACAGACAAGTTTGGATAAAATACCACCGCGAGATAAACTTGATGATTACCATCGCATAAAAAATCATGACCTCCGCATAAAAACGAACTTCGACAATATAATGTTGGGACGCACTTTTTTCAATTTTTATTGCAAAATATTTGAAAAGTCAAATCCTCTCAAGCGTAACAGCGGGAGTCAATCAAAAATCTTGGCGTGCATGTAAAAAAAAAGGCAAAGAAATATTCGTAGAAAGATGATGAAAATAAAGTAAACCCTTCAAAAAAGAAATCTTGCACACGAAAAACTTGTTTACCACAGGATGCGATAATCCTCTAAACAAATTTCCGTTGCCTGGAAGGACTTTAATACATTCTAAGAAGCATTATCCAATTTTCACATCCTAGCTGAAAGAGAAAAGACTCGTCACGAACGGACTGGGCGTGCAAAAGAAAAGTGAACGTAAGAAAAGTAAAGTAATATGAAACGAAGCTGGACATTATAAAAGATAAACATGCCAGTCGATAAGAATATCGAACGATCGCAATTACAGTTAAACGATCGGTATTCCCATAACGTGTCTATAAACGATTGTTGAAATCTATTTTACAGAACAAAACCGCGGTGCGAACCGCGGCAAACAAAAGCTGTAAAAAGTACACACTCACACGTACACTCATCGCAGTCGCATAAAATATACCCGAGGGATCGCGCACGTTAATTACGCAAACGAGTCGCGAATTGACACAGAAAAAAAGAACCAACGAAGGAGAGGAAAAGTGCCGGGACGTGACAGATGACGGTTATAAATAAGTTTCATCACGTGGCTCTTCTTTTTTTTTTCCCCCCGCGTCTGTATGAATAATCCAGATATAATATATTTATATATATAATCCAGACTCGAAAAATTATTCAACTTGACTCCGAGTGTCATTTCTATTTGGCGTTAATCGGTTTAAACCAGTCAGAAATTCGGAACAAAGGACGGTTGGTACAATTAAAACATCGATGATGAATCAGAAGTTTGCGGTGCCCGTCGAAAAACGCAGTCTTGCAGCTATCAGTAGCGGCTAAATATCGCAATTTGATCGTTGCGCGTGTAATTACCGCGCTGATATATACGGCGCATTTTTCAGTTGGTGTATATTTCTCGCAAGCGGCGGAAGGCAAACCACGGCGTAAATTGAAAGAGGGCATGGCACTGTCTTGTTGTGTTTAAAAAGGCAATTGGCGGGCCTGAGATACGGCCTATATATTATATGAGAACAGTGGTGGTAGATGGTTAAGTCGATAGCGCCGCTAGCCAGCCTCGACTTACCTTTCGCGGGCGCATAGCCCCTCATCTGCAAATGCGTTTCTCGTGTACCCAGCGGTGCGGGCTCCGAAACACGCGATTTACTTTGACGCACTTTTGCCTCCAAATATCACGCGCTTTCGCGCGCCGACTCCCAATCGCGTTTGTTTTAAGGAATTTTGAGAGGATTTTCGGTATTGCAACAAAAAACAAACAAACAAAATGCGCCGACCGATCAATATAAATACTCTTCCACGATTTTGTTTGAGCTTCAATTTTCAATGAACATTTTGTGTACACTCGGGATTACTATGAATTCATCCATTTTGTTTGTCCACTGCAAGCAAAAGATTTTTCCAATCTAAAAATTTGGTACAACAAAAAAAATTTTTCTTTCGAAATACAATTTATTTGTGTACGCGCGGTGGGTACACTGATGATGAGAGGAACGAAACATAAGGCCGGGTTTTAAAAGTCGAAGGGGCTACGTAAAATGGTCGCAAACAATTTAATCGTGTTTTACAATACTAAACTCGAAAGATTAATCGTAACAAATGAAGCGGCGTAAACTCTCGATAATTTGCATTAGCTATAAATTTTCACCGCCGCTTTCCTGGCCAATAAAATTAGCCGAAGCTCTCTACGGTTTATTTCCATGAAGCTTAAAATCTCGACGAAATTTAAAATCAGGTGGCTGTAAGCTAAGATTCTCGATTTTCGATTCTAAAGAATGTTCAACTCACTTCGAAGAAATTTATTTTCTCCAACAAATCCGCCCCTGAAATCCTGACCTGAAGTATATTACTATAAACCGACGAAAGTTTCGATATTTTATTTGTACAAGGAACTCAGAGTATAAAAATTATATACCAAAAATGATATCTCAAACTTTGATAAGAATCGTCAGAAAAAAAATGTGTTTCTATTTTTTGACATGAAACTTTTTGCATGAGAAAATCTTTTCGGCTTGCAAAAACAATCTACGGTATAGTGCACCCCATAAATATAGTATTTTGGATTTAAAAAAAAACTGACGAATCCTTCGCATACTATATTAACCATTTTTTTTCTATATATGCATGACGTTACATGCCAGAGAATAAACAAGAAGATATCTCTCTGACACGCGGAAAAACATATTTTTTTACTGTCTCACTATTATCAATATGCTGAAAAATGCTATCTGTTATTATGACAAACGTATTCTTCCGCCTGTTGGAACTTGACAAAATCATTAAAAAATCATTTATCATTTCTATGCAGTTTTGCATCTGCTACATATCATAGTTCTTGCAAATTTCATCTGACGCATTAAATGGCAAATCCATTTTTACATTAGCTGGTAAACTGATTTCGTTCAATTCAGATAATACGAGATACGTTATTCCATTCGCACAATTAAATTCAGTTCAATTTAACTGCGTTAGCGATAAATAATGATGATAAGTTTAAGGACCAGTAAATTGTACGAAATATAAAAGAGTAAAGGATTTTTTAATCGCCAGGTGAAAGTCACGGTTTGACGACTGGGTTCATTAATTCTGAACCCGGGAATTTCGAGTTCAAAGATTTTCGAGGGAATATTTTTGTGAGATAAAGTAAGTAAGTAAATTATTTTAATTCCAACCTTGCAAAAAAACCTTTTATTAAAAACTGACATTTTATTGTCTGTATGACATGTGCAAAGAATGAAAATGTTTCATTCCAATTTCATAAATGCATTTCGCAACCGAATATTATAATATAAATTTTGTTTATAAAACATCGTCAGCGAACGAGGTTCACAGCATTTTCAAGTACTGGGCTTATAATTGAGTTAGCAGTCGGGATCTTTAAAGATGAATGAGAATGGATGCAAATTTGTACTTAATTTATCATTTTAATATTTTACGACTAGAACTTTCAAACAAACTCGTACAAATGTACACAATTAAGATGTTACGAGGAATCTACTTGACAATAACTTTTTAATTACAGTTTGAGGATTTTAGAGCCATTCAAACGTTTTTTACCCCGAAGTTTTCTTCAAAAGTTTTGAACAAAAATTTCGAACCTCTTTTAGAAATCTTAATTGAGTACATAAATTACTGTTTGATTGAATGCCAGATTGTCAATTTTAGATATAAGCACTCATATTTAACCGGTGCATCATCCATCAAAATCCTTGCAGGTGATAATAACTTTATCTTTGAACACGTACTCACCGTTACGTGTCACAATTTAACTTATATATAATCAAAATGTTTTTGCTTTAGCGTTGAATATATGTCAGATTGTGGAAGCCTGTTTACGCTTTATTTGAAAGAAAAAAAAAAAAAAGTTTTCGTTTCTTCATCAACTATCTCAAACTGGTAAATCTTCATAACACGGCCCATCACTGTTACCATACGTCAAATCTTATTTTTTCAATTATTCCAATCGAATCGAATCAAAGAAAATGAACGTCAACAGTAAATTAATATAATATTAATTAAATTACATGTGCATGTGAAATTGATCGTGGCTTTGTAATAATTCATTAGTTATTTATGGCTTAAGAGGTTTAATTATTTTGTGACTGCTAACAAACAATAACATGAAACTAATGAAATTAATTTTCCCCCTAGTAAAGCATGATTTTCCAAAGTTTCCTCTGTGAAACGTACTTTTTGACTGAACGATAATTATTTATTATTAACCATCATAGCCAAGTTAATTACATCATCAGAATAACAAAGAGGGTTAATTTCGCGAAAGAAATAAATAACGTCAGAAAAATTGTTATTTGCAGGGTATAAATTAATTTAAATGAACAAAAAATCTTGAACGTCGTGTCTTCAATAATGAAACAGTAGCGATTTCACAGTGGCACACTGAGAAAAACTTCATACCACATTGCAATTTGTATATTTTTCGTGGAGACAGACGACATGGCACAATGGCGAA
The DNA here is from genome assembly GCA_030523145.1 of Trissolcus brochymenae. NCBI lineage: Eukaryota > Metazoa > Arthropoda > Insecta > Hymenoptera > Scelionidae > Trissolcus > Trissolcus brochymenae. The sequence goes on along the minus strand of JAQQRF010000027.1, from coordinate 239,964 downwards.
TAAAAAAAATGACATTTTCCTGCGTTTACAATTTACCATGTTGTCACGCAAATTGTTATTTTCATTTCACATTGTCTTACATTCGCGACATCGCTGGCCCTGTCAAGAATAGTTGATTCGCTGTGCGCGTACACAGCGATTTGTGTCGCGCGACTGCCGGTTCATTGCGCTACATTTGACAAGCATATTTAGGATCCCAAAACAGAGGGCATTAGAAACACGAGAGAGATTATCCGCGATTATTGAAAACTCAATGAATAACATTAAAGCATTTTGCTCTCATCATGTACATTATGGAAATCTTTTGGATTTCCATTTTAAGGCATGCTTTATTTGCATAAATGATACGAGATAAAAAGATTCTTGTTATAGCACCACTCGTCTTGATTTAGGCAAGCAGTTTTGTTGTAATGCTTAAAGTCCCCTTGAATGATGATCTTGCAGATTTTCTTCCCCTTTTTATATCGCAGCAAAAAAATAATCCTCAAAAATGTTGCAGAAAAACATTTTGTGTAATCACTCTTTAAACAGCTTCAAATCTACTCCATTCATGGTACATTTTTTACTCTAACAAACCTAACAGTTAAACTGTACATTGTTTGAATGTAAAAAAAATATATATCTACATAATAAATACATGTTTATCTTACGTGTCTCATATGTTTAATTGTTATTAGTCATCGACATGTTTTTACGTGATAACTTTTAGGTTTCATAAAAAAAAAAGTTGTAAAGTGCAAAACGAAGTATTATTCTAAAACCTTAAAAAAGACATTCATAAACGTGTTGATCCCACTAGATCTCTTTCATTCTTCAGCATCAAGTTGGTGCAAAATCCACTCCCTATTTGTCGCTGGCAATAATACTTTCTCATCTACTTGAAAATAAGAGGGATAAAAGCGCCCGTCCCACGCCTATAACATGCTAATTATCCACTCTCGGGCGTCCACTTGAACAATTCAATAAAGCGCAGCAAATTCAATGAACTTTGACTACAATCTCGATTTGCTTAAAAAGACGGATGATTGATCGCTCGAGTCTCGCGGCGTAGAATAAAACGTCCCTCCGTTACACAGTCGGCGACGACATTCATGTCATCTCAACGCGACTTGGCTTGTTAAATAACCTCTTTCGTCGACGGTTTACGGGGGGCAATGACAGCTCGCAAGTTTTCCGTCAGGAATGCCATCTGTCACGGCATTTCGATTTCCTGCGGACAGCCGTGCTTTCGATTGCGCAGATTAACCCCGCGATGCGAAGGTCACGGGGATGGAAAAAGTTTATTTTGTGGCTTTTGCATCCCCCTGCTGTGACAAATGGAACCATTTTTGTCTAAAAGCTTGTTTGAAAGTCTGAAAGGAAGAGCTTGAGGCATGAAAATTTGCAGAAAAATAATATATTCGAGAGAAAATTTACGAAATCCACAACGTGTCAAGTCTTTGATCGCAGATTAAGCCATAAGTGCGAATTTATGGAGAAAAAGCATCAGGCGAGGAAAGAATGCGGCATTAAGATACGCAGAATATAAACTATTAAAGTGTACGCTAGGTGATGCATTACCCCATCATCCCACACTGAGAGAAATATTGCAACTTGGCGATGCTATATTATTCCGCTTGAAGACCGAGGTTCAAGTAGAAATAACTAGGTAATCTTAGCACCGGGAATAACTTTTAAGAATGTTCCGAAGGACTTTTTGTGTTGTGTCGAGGGACGTGCAAATTGTTCAAATCAAATTCCGTTCATGAGATGAAGATAAGATTTATTGGACGAAAAAAAAAAAAAACAGAAAATCTTTTCGAAATCTTTAAGTTTGGTTCAAATTCAATAAGAGAGAAACTGGGATACAAAAAAAAGCAAGTCTAGGGTTGAAAAGTTGTTGAATTTTACGAATAGTTGGTACTGAAATAATCAGAGTAAAAAAGTCTCGTCTCTGATTTAACATGTTCAGTAACCGTGACGAAAGAAATTGAGTCAATCGAGAATTCCTGATGGGCAATTTAGTTAAACGACTGAAAAATAAGTGGAAATAAAATAGCGGTGCGCGCCCAGCATCATCAGGAAAAATGTTGATCATTGTCGTTGTCGTTGTCTCTATCTCTCTCTCTCTCTCTCTCTTTCTTGAATTTGTCGAAATTTGTGCGCGAATTTTCGGGCGAACTCATTATCAGCCGGTGAATTTTCGCGCGCGGTTCGTTGAACCTGGTGTGGCGCGCGCGGAAGTTCCGAATACGCATTTGACTGTGGGCCGAACGCGAGAGCCGTTGGGTTCCGACTCCCGTCGAGCGACAGAACGCCATAAGCAACCAATTTAAATGTAAATTGAAAAGCAGCGTGGCATACAAATTGTTCGACTCAGCGTCAAAATATACTGCGTTCCAAGATCAAACAGAAGAAGACGAGAGGGTGGCTTGAATGACTGGATGGCGCGCGGCGGTCAGAGCAAAGGGACGACCCCAAAGCGACGCGATCCTCCCACATTCTTCGCCAAATTCATTTGTCCTCGTTTTATCGCACCACGACATATTACAAGCGACAAGTCTTATATAACGCACAGCGCTTTGTTTTCGGCACTGAAAATGTTTCCCCTTCTCACCCCTTGCTCGGACACTTTTCTTACAACTGGACCGGAACTTTTTGAGGGTGCCTCTCGCTTTCATCTTTATATAATGTGTCACGGGATGCCAAATTTCAGATATCTCTATTCCATAACTAGTCGTCTGAAAAGGGTGTTTTGCAATACAAAGGTTCATATTTTTTGTACGAGATAGTCAGGAGATGGGCTTGAGATAGTTCATTTTTATACACGATAATAAATATATTATACGGCTCAATGTCGGCTTCTATATACGCGGAATATCTTTCGTTCAACATAAATGCATACTATTCTTATTTATGGAATATTTATAAAACGATATGATCCCATAAAAATTCAATGTAAGATCTCTTTAGATATACGTTTGTTATGAATATAAAGTTCAATGTTGAACATTCAAAGCTCCTGGTGTTCGTTTTAATTTTTTATCCTGTCGATTTGCTGTTGTTTTTATGTCAATTATCATTTTCGCGCTGTTTACGAAGACTCGGAGACATTTTTATGGAAAATAACATTTTGTTTCGTACTATGCTTCGATGAAATCTACGAAGAATGTATATTTTAGGCGATTCAGTTTATTGGATATTTTTTAGAAAATTTATTTTCCAACACTAATGACATCCTGATGAGCAAATAAAAGTGATTTTGCCAGCATGACTCCTCAATGTGATATGAATTTTATAACTTGGAACTTGAATGATATACCAAGCTTAATTCATGCACATTCACTTATACAAAATGTACACATTTTTTGACATTTTTTTCTTTTTACTTTTTCTCTCAAAAACAAACGAAAAAAAACAAATTTAAACTACAGTCATTTTTTATTTCAACTTTTTTGTACGACCCGAATTGTTCCAATTCGTGAGCAATATATAATTGTCTGGGTGGTTACTTTTTATGGTGTTTACTAACGCAAGTCTCACATATTATTCGTATAATATCGCGCTGCCAGTATTTGTCGTCCAAAACATTTTGCCCGTATAATCTAATGCTTTGAACTTCCGAGTGATAAGTAGAGTTTTATTTTAGACGTTAAACCCATAAAGCTAGCACGTTTCGAAGCTATCAAGTAAACTGTATCAACCAATTTTTATGTTTCCCGATAAAAGTGCAATTTACTTAAAACTACATTTACCATTCTCTAGGAAGAAAAAACGAAATGCGAGTAAAAGAAAAATCATTTGCCCTATAAACTTGCGGGCAATATCAGAATTTGGCAGCGGCTAACAAATTTCCTTTTTTTTTTTCTCTCGCATCAATTTCTTATAACTTCAAAACAAGGAGAGATCGGTGAGGGTGCATGTCGTATAAAAATGCTAAATCCGAAGAACCGGTGGATTCTACATCGAATAACAATCGTGAATTTATGATCAACTGAACGAATTTCATATCTTAAATTGCCTAATTGAGTACGATTGCGTGTAATCATACACTGCTGTACCCATAATATCCGATTAACGACAATTTATTGTTCGATAGGATTCACAGTATTACTTTACAATACGTATTCATTTGTCATGCAAATACACCAGTAGCAACTAAATTTAACACTGATTGAATATCAAACAACACATAGTCCAAAACACTTTTGTACTTTATATGACACAACTGCTAATTATTTCATTATATTAATTATTCATTTATCAAATCGACTGTATAATTATTATTTTAATTGAAACTTTATGAGGGACCGAACAAAAAATTTCTTTCTCGATCAAGCAAATAGTTCATCAACGGCAGATTAAAAAAGATTAATGATTCAATTATTAAATTACGTAATATCAATATTGACCCGAAATTCCTAGGGTGCTAGAGGCAGACGAATAAAAATGAAGGCATTAGAGTGGCGAGCACGTAGCGCGGATATAATGATACGGCAAAGGGAAAAATATTTTAGGATTAAATTTCACGATAATCCGAATTATCAAATTAATATTGTACGCGAGAGCGAGGGGAACTTTTATCATTGCGTCCGCATAGTCCGCGGGGCTGATCGGAAACAAGTGCTCGATAATTTCAGCGCGGTGAAATTTTGTTGAGAAAGAAAAGTTGGCGCGATTTATTGACGGGGCCGATATAAGTAAATTATTGCCGAAAACTTTGGGAAACATTGTTGTGGAATAAGTTGCACGCGCGAGGATATGATATGCCCCGCGATTTCAGAGATGTTCGTGCAAACGTTCAAGTTCGATATTGCAAATATTATGATGGCGAATTAATGCATTTTGCAGGAACTCGCACTCTGGAGGGATGTTTATAAAAAACAAAATTGTCAGTCAGGAGTTGTAACGCGATTCGCGGGGTACACTTTAGAGCGATAAAAAGTAAACATACGGCTGTAACGAAAATGTGTCGACGATATTTGAATAAACGTCGCGCGATTTGCAGTTCGTTTTCGGGATTTGCATGCGAAAGCCTGGCACATTTTTTTGCTCGAGATAAAGGCATTATGGAGTGCGAATTTTCACTATTAGCGGTGTAACCTGGGCGACAGGAAATATCACCGTTGACAGATTATAATTCGTTTGAAACGAAAAAGGTCGAATGGAGAGGAGACAAAAATGTTGGACAGCAGAGTGAAACGAGACGGTCGCGTATTAATATCTGTGTCATTCCTATGGGTTTAAGCTTCGAAAACTTTTCATGACACCATTTCGTTCTGTACTTGTTTTTAGCAAATTTTCGTGTAACAGTGATTTATGTTTAGAATGCATAATTTTATTATCCACTGTCACGATCCATTTATTTGTCTTGGCAGTTTTCATTTGGCTTTGCAACTTCTATGCTTGTTTTGAGCGATTATGTTATAATTTGCGGGATCATTTCTGAACAGAAAATACTGGCCGCACAGTACGAACAATTAGTCTTTTATTCCCATCCTCCTTGTTTCATAATGTTGCAGCTAAATATACAATACGGTTGAATTAACAACAAATGTGATGGCATATTGATGATAACATTGCGGCTCTCAGTTGACGTGAATTATGATTATTCGCGCTTTATCATACCAGTGATACTAAAATTTAATTATATAAGCATTTTGCGAAAATACCAATTTTCATTATTAGCCGTAATCACGATTAATGATAGCAACGAAACAAAAAATTTTTACTTTCGTTGCTTGATATAATCCGCTGAATGGAACTGTTGTTTCATCTAAGTATACTTTACACTTCATTATGATGTAATTCAATTCTTGAATAAAAATAATAATAACTGTAACAATCTACCTAGCAATAATAATAACAGTGATAATAATAAGCCCCGGGCAGTGAATTGAAAAATAAAATAAATTCAACGACAATTATTAGAGAAGACAACGAAACGTAAATAAGACTCATAAATGGAATAAAATATGAAGTAGAAAAATATCAAATAAGGGCGGATGCCTCAAGAAAAAGCGTAGAAAAGAAATGTGGTAATAAAAATGTTGCAAATATCATAAAGGTAAGATGATAAAAGTTGGCTGAAAGACGGGCTTTTGAAAAGCATCATTTGAATAAACATAGGTACGCTTTTTTTAAGTCGCAAGCACAGCTTTGTTATTGCAAAAACAAGACAATTTTAGCAACGGAAAGTTTGTACCGTGAAAAAGAGTAAAAGGAGCTTTTTTTGAAATGCGACATGGGCTAATTGCGACAGAACATAATCTATTCGATAATTGTTGCTTCGAGATGCGAATTCTGTTGATGGAGTTGATAATCGAACGGGTGGCAAAATTTTGGCTTGCTATTAATCAGAGTTATTGAATGATTTATGATTGCAGTTCGCAATGGATATTCGTGCGTGCCTGTGGCCCTTTCGGAAGGCCTGGATATCCGGCTGAATATCGCGGCCAAAGCAGTGCGATACGGCCCTAATGGGGTCGAAGTATGGGCAACACCTTCTCGCAGTCCTCACTCCAATCACACCGTTTATAAAGCCGACGCCGTTCTCGTCACGCTTCCTCTTGGCGTGCTGAAAGCCTCCCAACCGCCTTCGGCTGTAACATTCAATCCACCTCTTCCTGACTGGAAAGCCCAAGCCATCCAGCGACTTGGTTTTGGCAATCTCAACAAGGTATCATTTTCTCTTCTACTCTCTCTGTCTCTCTCTCTCTGTCTCTCTCTCTCTCTCTCTCTGTCTCTCTTTCTCCCTCTCACTTATTCTTCTCATCCAATGCTTTCTCCCTTCGCATCTTACTTACTCACTTATACTTGCACTTTACATTTCAATGTCTATTCAATTCAAAACTCGAGCACGTATTCCGAATTATGAAGTATATTGTGTGTACTTTCAAAAATTATCCGACTTCACTTTTCGACGACTCGCCATTTTTGTTTACTCTTCCTTCCAATTTCATTGTGTATTGCAATCCGCGCTGACTTGGCGAGCAATTGTGTGTCGCCCATCGAGCAAAATTAATTGTCTCTTTGATCCGCCAAATTTTACATTTCCAATTGAAAAGACATTTTGTGCTCATATGTGTGTGTAGGTGTTGGGTGCAATTGACGTTTCCGTAGATGTTGTTTCAAATAATATTTTCTTTCTCGAGTATATAAAAGCTTAATATTACCTAGATGAAATTATATTTAGAAAAATATCGACTTGTGTAGCTTTTAACGCTAAGAGTGTTAGTCCTCTAGTAGTCATTTTCAACACTTTTTCAAATTTCCGAGGAAATCACTTTTCGCGACGAATAACTTTTTTTTTTATTTTCATTCCTTTTTTTATCAGTCTTTTCTATAAACGTTAAAGGTGGATCTTTTTTTTTGTAAATTAAAGTGAAACTTTCTATTTTGTAATTATTTTCGAACAAACGGATTTCATAAAACGTCTTGAAAAACGAAAAACAATGACTTATGTTTACAACATTCTTTCTTTGTTAACTTCTGCATCCATTCTTATAAAATGCACAAAATAATGTAACTATATCTGCATCGCAAAATAAAATTGCTTTGTGTGCAATGACTGTCATTCATGAATCCTGAGCAGTTATAATTATTATCAATGTTTCTCAGTAAAAGATATTCGTCTTTCTTATCTAATACATCTTGCTCAGAGTCTACATTAAAATGTCTTTTCAATTCAGACTTCGAACACGTATTTGGAATAATGAAGTGAATTTTGTACTTTGAAAAATTATCTCGTTTCCAAGAAGAAAGTATTTCTCTGAATATAAACCAGCTTTTGTTACATACTTCACCGAGTATTATCCTTCAATGTTATTACTTTTTTCACATGGAACGAATCGTCGACTTGATATTTCAATGAGGCAAATTTACCTGCCAAACAATACAAATTGTTGGAAATAATGTGATTGAATTATTGCAAAGTAAAGGCTTTTTTTTCTATTCTTTCTTCATTCGGTGTCAAATGATATATTTTTAAGTTGTTTCCTGTTTGTTTGTTATTTCCTTTTCGTAAAATGTAATTTGAAATTTGTCAACAAGTTTTATTCAAAATTGTCAACAGTTACTTGTTCAGTATAAAATAAAAAAGAAACAAACAATATCGTTTTAGTATTTGCAAAAAAAAAAAAAAAAACGGGAGAGCAAAAAAAAAAAAACAATTACACCGGGCTACGAAAGCGTGAGCACGAATTCGATGTATTTAATTTATTGGAGTAATCTCAATTTTCAGCACTACAGATTGTTACGGAATCAACACATGCTTGAATTTCCCACGCCGAAATTGATCTCATAAAATTGGAAGTGCAGTCGTTTTTTTTTTGTTTCGAATCAGCTTCGCTTCGTAAATGCAAAAACGTATATACACCGCCGATTAGGAATTTGTCTCCCGCTCTTTAAGTACAAATATTTTGCCCATGCAGAGGTTGATGGCTACTAATTTTAATGAAGTCAATTTCGCGATGCTAATTAGCAAGTTCGGCAGATCATACCACTCGACGTCAAACACTCTAATTGGTTAGTGAAACTATACCTCGCTCCCCGCCGACGAATGTCCTACTCATTACTCTGCATCATTCCTTTTCTTGTTCTTGTTAACTGTTTGAAACCAGTCTTACACTGTCGCAATTCACGCTACGCTAGTTTTGTCCTTAACTTGTTTCAATATCAGTTTGACACTTTAATACTCGCATTTTAACTTTCATTCAATTTCATCTTATTGTTTTTCTATCGCTGCCCTTCTCTGCCAGTCGATAACCTTCGATTACAAAGGTGCAACACATTTTTGTCAGGATGGCTTTTGCAGAACAACGGAGACATGGCAAGAAAATAGAATGGAAATGAAAAAGAAAAATAGTGAAAATATAATTATGATAAATTGTTCGGTTTTATTTTCTTTTGAACAAAGTCCGAGATATTTCGTAAATTGTTCAAATGTTACTTCCAGGTTTTCCTTGCAAACAATTTATTTGAAGAAAGTCATGGAACAATTCTCTGGTTTCGTACAAGATAATAAATCAATTTTCACTTTATACTGTTTTATAAGCTTTTTTTAATACTTATGGTATAATATGAACTCATATACTGAAACTAAATTTTGGTCTCACTTAAATAACAATTAAAAATAAATATTAATGGAATTTGAAAATATAACGTGAATTTCTTTTAACGTCTTCCAAGCAATTTCCTGAAAATAATATAATAACAAAAAATATACTAATGAAATGAAATGAAACGAGCAAATTCTTTTAGTTATATAAAATAACATATTATTTAAGTGAAAAATAAAAATTTGCATTGTAACCGCTCGAGTATTTTTCATAAATTTAAATAGTAGAGTACAGTTTTATCCGGTCTTGAGAGAGGTAGAAAGAAAATTAAATTCCTATGTTTGTGCAAATAGTATTCGAAAGAACACGACAGGTGCACGTAATCGCGCGGAAATCATTACACAAATTTAAAAAAATATCCTATGACTCTATCGGACAACTGTTGCTAATGTGAATTAGATGTTTGAATTTCATGTCTCTTGTAATGAACAATTTTTTTATTTTCTTTTATTTATTTATTTATTTATTTTTAATTGAAATCAAATGATTGGTGTTATTCCGATAGGCTTACGCGGACAGATTAATACGACAACTGATTCGTTAATGAAATCAAATCGACTTTGCAAAGTGTCGACACATCTTCCATTACTCCTCTTTTACGTTATGCCACGAGAGTATCCCTCTAAGCTCTGGCGCAATTAAGTGACTTTTATCATCCACTTCTTTCAACTTTTGCGAAGAAAAATATTATCTCTGCTTCAGGTTTGAGAAGACCATTATACAAGATATCACGTGGAAAACTCATTTTTATTAAAAGCGTTATTAATTCAGCGCAAAAAACAGAAAAACGAAATAATTTCGAGTTCTTTTACGAAAAAATCCTTGCACATACACTTCAAGCTGCTTCAGAAAAAAATTGTAATCTAAAACGAACAACAAGATGGGTCTTGGTTTTTATTATTATTATTATTTCTTTTTTTTTTTTCATTTTATTTCTTCTTGTTTTAAGTGTCACAAATTCATCATCGCAGTCATTAGAATTTTAAGATTAAAAATTCTCGCTCATTACGCGTTTTCAATACAAGCTTTACGTAGACACATAATCCTCGAGTCGCATCTTTTTCTAAAGCGTCGTTGCCATTTTTCTTTATTATTATTTTATTTTTGTTTTCTTGATTTAAAGATCGATTCTTAATTTGAAACATGACTTTACACACAATTCCAAAGAATTAGCATATATGATAAATTTTGTATCAAACTTTAGTCTTCATTTTTCACGGTAGCCCATGGAAGTTGAAAAAAAGTGTCAAGTTTTTGTTCAAAAGACAAATTTACCAGTCGAGGATGAAAAATCGAGGTTTTTTGTTGTTACAACAAACACTCGCGCAGAGCGAATAAACATATTTCTTAACAACCGCAGAAAAAAAGGGGTCCCAATTTTGGAACATCATAATTCGCAAAACGCAAACACATAATCGGTATTTATCGCTTGGATTCAAGTGTCGTCCCGGTGTGTGTATGTCGATAAATTTCGTCCGGTGTGGTTAATTTGCGTGGCCGTCACATCTCGATTCATTTCAATATCGTGATTCACCCGTAAAACTTGGAACAGCAGAGAGCCTAACGCGTAAAAGTTTCTCGAAAAAAAGCCAGGAGACTTTTTGGGGTTCCTTGTCTCGAAACAAACAATAATGATTCATGGACATTTTTTTCGCTCGCCGACGAATGTTTAAAACTTGGGGGAAGTGAAAAGTTGTGCCCCCCGTTTTTATGCAGCGCCTATAATTCACCAAGGACCTCGGCATCGAGTTCTCATAAATTACCGGCGCTTTATCTCTTTCTGATTGGCCGATTGGAAAAAGATAACAACTGATAATGCCTCGCCTCATAGCAAGGCGAAATTCCTTTAATTCGTTTGCGCGACCGCAATGAAACGGTAATATTTTTGCCAAGCAAAAGTGTACCTTGGTACTCTTATCAGGAGGTGTTCTTCGGTCGCGAATATCAGAAGAAAATGTATAATGTCCTTTGTCGGGTTCTATGTGGCCCACACGTACAGACCAACACTTGTCCAGGCACATACGTAAAACGTGAAATCGATGCTAAGTGGTTGTTTTTTTTTCTGTCCTGCGGAAAGAAGAAGGGGGAGGCATTTTTTAACCCCAGCTTCTCGCTTATGCTTTTTTTTCCCCCCCTCTCTTTTTCTTTTTTTCATTCCATCCTTTTTCACGGCAAAAAGAGAATAGTTTATTTTTCCTCTGCTTACAGGTAGTACTATGCTTCGAGCGTATTTTTTGGGATCCAACAGCGAACCTGTTTGGCCACGTTGGAAGTACCACCGCGTCTCGCGGCGAACTTTTCTTATTTTGGAATTTATACAAAGCACCCGTACTGCTGGCCCTCGTAGCTGGGGAGGCCGCTTGTGTTATGGAAAACGTAAGCGATGACGTAATTGTGGGACGCTGTATCGCTGTTTTGAAGGTAAGTTGCAAGGACTGGGACTACCCAAAGCATCACGACACACTTCAAGAGAAAGATATACAATTCATTTATTCATGAAGAACAGTTTTAATTATCCCGTGTTTGTATTTAATTTTTATTTTTAATTAAATGGTTAATTTATGTGTGATTTAATTCATAAATGATATTTATGCTAATGAAGCATTTACTTAATCGATTATAAAAACCGTTTTCACTCATCCAATTATGATAACGAATCTTGATGAAGGTCATTTCTAATTCCCTTTAAATCTCGCCACTCAAACAAATCTGTAAACAAAGTCAACAGTTTTGTTTGTTGAAAGTTCACGGTATCTCAGATAAGTTATCTTGTTCGTATCAGATGAACTGTATTCAAATTTCCAAACAGCCAAATAATTTACTTCCAAATTTTAATTTTCTGTTCTGAACTCCTGTACGAAATATTGTTGATATTTGTGAAATAAAAACTTAATTTAAAGTACTTAAATGTCATCTCTGGGCAGGAGAAAAACTAAATCAGGTTTATATAAAGGGGATTCTCTCTTTTTCAAAAACGAAGGTATTTTTTTTTTTTTTTTTTTTATTTGACTAATCATGAAAAAAGCTCCCAAGATATTCAGCAGCATCCGATTGTTTCTACTTTGCATCTCTCGTACTCTCTGCCGGATTCGATTTGGCCAGTCCGAGTTTCGCTTGTTTCCTCTTTTTAATGCACGCGGATGTCCACCAAATCGATACTAAATCCGGATTCGATGCATTTCAAGTACTGCCTTTTAACTGCCCATCTAACTCCATCCGGTCCGATTTGCGCTTGAAAGAATATACCATATGATTGATTTAGAGGGACAAATCAATTGACCAGTTATCGTGCGTTCATTTTACGATACATTTCGTACGATATTGTTTAGTTTTTTCGCCTTTTCACGTTTTTCTTTTTTTTTTATTCGTTATTTTTCATTGAATAATGATGCGATGGAATTCAAGTGGCATTTAGATAGACTTGACCAAAATTATTGTAACCAAAATTGTAGCGTCCAAATGTAGTGAACAAGACTCATCAGCAGTTTTTTCAGTAACATAAAAGAGAAATAAAACATGTATTATAAAAACTCGCTCTTTTATGGCTTATAAGAACGCAAAAAAACTTTGCATTTGGATACCGTGAATTCGGACAGCCCAAGCTGTTTGAATTCAGTTATCTGGATCTAGTTTCAGATCCAAACACTAATTTCAATTTAACAAGCCGTACGAATATTTGATTATACAACCCCACAAAGACATTTCGAATTACTCTAGGACCACTTTTATTTGCCTACAAAATTGCTTCGGAGCTTCCAGAGATCCACTTGATACCCCTGTCACTCGACTATTTTCTATTTTCCAGTATAATGATCATGAACAGAGGAAAAAGGTCAGACCGTTTTTCAAAATTTTGTAACAAAATTTATCGTTCCAAGTGGATTATGTACCGTTTGACAATGAGAGTGAACAATGGATCAAGAAATGATTCGCAATGTTGAAATAGTATGTACAAATGAATGTTTTCTCACACGTGCAACGACATTTTTCGTTTGCGCAATCTGATTTTACACAACTCCACAATCAATGGTAATCCCATCCAGTAGACATACGTGTTTCTTATTGCGAGCTCCAGACAATCTCTGGTGTTTTCAGTGGAACAGCCACGGATCAACGCTGATAGTTTAATGTCCTTTTTTATACTGCGAGATATAACGTCAGACTCAGAATAAAAATGACAACAGAGGATTTATCAGATGGAAACTTTGTTTATACTTGAGAACAAATATTAGAACTTTTTTTTTGTTGCCTTTACATTCCTCTTATTTGTTATTTTTTGTATTTTATATTTATTTTATTTGTGGAATTCGATCTTGCTCGAGGAAATTTTGCTCGTCCCAAAATCGCCGCGGTAAATAAATGTATAAGATGCAGCTTAGGAACTATCGATGCAACAGAAACTGCCTCCCATTGTGTCTTTACAGCGAAACTTCTTTTAATACAGTTTCAATCGAATTTCGTCATGCTTCAATTTGTTTTAATGCGATTTTGTCTATCGAGTTCGTTATGTAAATAGGAAATGATTCTTTCGGTTTTTCACGTCATATTCAACTTTCAAAATTGCACTCTTCGAACAAAGTTGGAAAAAAGTTACACCACATTGAGAAGCATTATAATATATATATATATAAAATGGTGAAATTGAAAATTGCATGGTAAAAAAGAATGGAGAATTATCTCGTCCATAAATAATTATGTTCGAGTGAAATGCAATTTTATACTTTCGTCACCGGTGATATATATTTTTAAGTTGTACCCAGGCTCGGGCGAACTAAGTTTCGAACTCCATTCGTTGTTCTACGTCGAAACTTGAATTTACGATTTCACATCTAACATTTACGCCCGAATCTTGAATCAGAGTCATAATACTTTGTCTCTCACAATTAAAACTTAAAGATTTGTTCCAACGAGTTATTTCCCTTCCTTGCTGGGATTCTAAATTGTCGGTTCAAAAGGAACGATCCAAACTGAAACGAAAAATGATCCTCGCAGAAGAGAGAATGTAAAAAAATGTAAGTTCGATTTTTTCATAAACTGATGAAAAGTTGAATTTCGCATATCTTGGCCTTTTATATCAAATGTCTACCATAAAAACACACAATGGACGCGCGAAGAATCGTTGAAGTTCTTTTCGTGCAAAAAAAAAAAAAGTTAACTCCCATGAAGTACATTTTGCAAACGAATTTTAAATAACAAATACACACACAGAGGCAGACGATAAAATAAATTTTTCAGAAACGCCCCTATGCGCACGAAGAAAGTACGAACAATTTTTCGCAAAATGTGCATTACTAAATTCACCTTGAATGTATCCGGACAACAGATATTGACTATTCAGTCTTACAACCCCCGTATAACATGTCGCTTACGGGATATACACTTTTGCTTGAACCTGGTTTTTATATTACTAAATATTTTGTGCACTCTTTGCAGCTTCATTTGAAGTATGCATAGCGGGATGCTTTTTTTCCTCTCTCTCCACCTCTCTGTGTGCGCGACCGAAAGAAGAGGTACGTCGTAAACAGATATACAGTTGACTTTCTTTGTGCCAAACCCAAGAACTTGAAGATTTCCAAGGTGCACGACTTCGGACACTGTATTGGAAATTTCCTACGTAACTGTATTTATTGCTATCGTAGCATGAATTCGGAATGTAAATAGAGCTTGATATGAAATCTGATGGAACGATTAAATACAAACAGTATTGAACAGCTTGGCTGCGGCAGCTCGTAGAGCTGAGTCTGATTGAATCCCATGTAAATTGAATTGCTATCGTCAATGTACCGCTTTATTTTAATTAGGATAATAATATTAATGCTACGGCGCATCAATTACTGTCCCCTTTTTAGACACTGATTCTGCCTCTAAAATACACACTTGAATCTTAATTGTTTTGCAGCTTACATCTCACTTTGATCGACATGAATTAAATTTTATTATTGAATTGTCGTCAAAATCCAATTGAACGGTCTTATAATTATGATCTTTCAAGTGATGTAATTGGACATCTTTTTTTTTTATTTCATTTTTTTTTTTTTTTTTTTACCAACAATACTGATTGAATGACTAAAGTCAGAATTTCAATTTAAAATTTTTATCAAACGTTGTGTTAGACATCAGAAAAGAAAAAAAATGTTGTGTGTTTAAAATTGTGAATGATAATCTGAACCAGTTTCTGATCAATTTCAGATAAGTCTTACAATCGATGACTTGATCAGACTCGCAGGCTGCTTTTATCAGTACATCAGACAAGAGAAAAGGGAAACTTTTTGTGATCGATTTTCCCGCCTGTAAACGGCGGTCGTTTTTCTCCCCGAATGTTGGTCAATAACTGGAAAATGTTCGCGGAAATGAACCAACGAAAAATTGCACCGCCCAAATTGAACATTGTCCAATTATTTTAAACATTTGTAATGGAATGATCCCGATCGGGTGGCGTTTATCAGAATTAGCCTGGGACCAAGATCGTATCTTAACATGTGGATTAAGCAGAAATTATGGACTTCGAAAAAGCAATAACATAATTGATCAGAAACAAAAAATAAAACGACACAAAACTCGTTTTTTATCAGTTTCACTTCATTTCTTTTTATAATAAAATAAAATAAAATAGTGTCACGAGTCAAAAAGTTTTGATAAGTACCAAAACTAATGACGAGTCTTTTGGGGAATTAAAATTTATATTAATTTGGTGAACTTGAAACATAATTAAAAAATGAAGATTGTAAATCACACATAAATTAGCCGAAATTCGGGGTGAGAGGATGAAAAAAAAAATGATAATACCGTTGGGCCGATAAAATCATCGCCGATTGTATATCTAAGATGAATCAACAAATTTGCGACGGAATTTCTTGTTAATGACGAAAAACAAAGCGCCGTTACTGACTGTGGATATAAAAAAGAAGAAGCTTCCGTCGGCAGGTCAATAATTAAAACAATAACTGTAATTTGTGTTAACAAGGGTATCTTTGGAAACCAAGTCGTGCCTCAGCCTCGCGAGAGCGTGGTAACGAGGTGGCGTGCCGATCCTTGGGCACGAGGCTCTTACAGCTTCGTCGCAGTAGGAAGTTCCGGAAGTGATTACGATCTCTTAGCGGCACCCGTAGCGCCACCACCCCCGCCTAACCAAGCTCCGGGAGCACCGCCACCGCAGCCGCGAGTGTTTTTCGCCGGTAAGTACATGCTCGTGTAAACGAGAAGAGCTCTTCAAGCGCGATTTATGTCGCCGCACTCGAGCGCTTCCCCCCGTCGAACCAAAATCTACAAATAAAACGTCAAATCTAAGCCGACAGAGGTCACGTTTTCCGTGCCAATCTCGAAAGGTCAAACAAATGAAAGCCCTCTCAAGCATCCTTGTATATTCATTGAACGAGCCTCTTTTTTGGCATAAATTAAATCTTTCAAAACCCACAGATGCGCACTCAAAGACACCTTTTCTTTCAATTAAAAATTTTTTGCATCACAAAACGGATGTACTTCAACACTAAGTGACACCTCGGGATAAATTCGACGATCAAATAACTTTTATTTTGAACAAATCGAATTATTTTGTTTTGGTCAAATTCAATTCAAATTTCCATTTGCTCCAACTAAATATTGCATTCAGATATGTTTTTGTACAAACATATAATATTTCACAACATCCAGGTTATGTTTTTCAATTTTTCATCCGATGCTGATATAAGAAATAGTTTTTACACGTCACACTCAATTTTATATGTTTCACTGAGTATACCATAATTTGTAAGGTGTATAAATTGTTGGTAGATATTACATCACGCGTAGTACGTTTCTACACACACTAGCTAACCTGATCAGTATCAAAAGCATTATCGCATATCGACATCGATTGAAACCAGCGGCTGGAGTTTCTTGTAACCGCTGACAAGATTTCCCCCAAGACTTGTGAAGAAGACTTGTGAAAATGTAAATTAAAATAAACATGCTTGCAATTTAATATGAATTTGAAATTTTTATATTCAATTTGTTAAATATTCATTTTATTACTTTGTTGTACATTCAAACGCAATTAATTAATTCGTTTGTTTAGTAAGTGATCTTAACCGGAAAATTTTTTTTTAATTAAATTTTGTCATGACGACTTTTTTCAAAATGATGTACAAGTTTTAACTTCTAATGGTTTAATAAAAAAGAATATTTTTTCAACAGTATTTTATATCAAAGTTATACTTCATGCCTCTAGATGAGTTTATAATACAACAAACCCCAAATCTCTAGGTCTACTATTTTTACTGCGAAATAATTTCATTTCTTTACTATAGTGACAGTAATGAAATCATGACATTTAATTAAATTGTGACATTTAATTGCAGAATTACTTTTTTTCATTTCAACGCAACAAAAGTTCTTTTCTTTTTGTGTAAACTTTTTAGTTTTTTTTTTTTTTAATTCCACTAGCTGTCGTCAGAACTCGATTTTACACAGAACACTCATACAAAACCTTTTGTTTTTATTTGGTGGCAACAAAAATTTATCCGACTATAATACTCAAGAACACGAAAATATTGTTCCTGAATGAAGTTCCGATCAAAATCGACCACAATGAAATGTTTGTTATCAGCAACTGATAAAGCTTAATTTTCGATGTTTAATTCATTCCCTTTTGCGTTTTTTAATATCAGTTTATTACACTTTTGTGTAATAAACCGATTGTGATTGTGACCCTTTTGTGATTTTCGTGCTCTCATTCACAGCTCGGTTTTTATATCAGTTTAATTTCTCACAAAATTTTATGAAGACCACTTTTATTTTAGTTGAATATTTTCTATTATATTATGTCAAATAATACGTCATATTTGGTCATTACATTTAATGTCGCTTATTTCACAATTTTTTTTTCATCTCTCCACAAAACTATCTGATTTAAAAGTCACAATTAAATAACCTATCACTTTAACATCTCATAATTTTCCCATTTCTATTATCCTCTTCAAATGAAACTGAACTTTTTATATGAAATTGTAATCTCCTTTTGTCAGTTATTCGAAAATAGTCTATTTCAAAAATGTATTCCAACGTTGACTTTAAATTCATTTTTACAATATGTAGGGCAAGGGTCTGAATGCTCGGATGAAAAAAAAAAATATCGAAGTACCTTTCAACTCACATGAAAATATTTGATTTCTGTGACAAAAAAAGTTGTTGAGTGCACGAAACATACATTTGATTGATTTGAATTAATTAGAACACGGCGAAAAGGGATGTTAGACTGGTTTATGGATTTTTTTTTTCTTTTTCAGAAAGAGCCAGAGAGAGCTCGTTTCAATGTTTTCGTTCCGTTTTCTATAGAAATGCCTCGGGTGCAACAACATATTAACGAGCCTTTTTCTCATTTGCACTAAACATATCACGTCAAAACGTTAAAATCATCCAGCTTATCAAAAAGTTTATCATGACCTCGCATCTCTGAAATAAAAAACTAAACATGACAGGCATCGACGATTTTTCGACATATCTAAAAATTTCGCACCTCATCCAATTTTTTTATTTTATTATTATTAAAACGTGAAATGTCATTTAACGAAGCAGCGAAGTAGTTGTGACAAGCTGAAAATAGTTTTGCGAAACGTCTGTCAGCCGCTGAGAGTAACATTACAAAAGTTATATTATCAATTTTCCAATACTCCACATTTCCTTCTCGCCCGTGATAACTAATTACGACATTTGTTGCAATAAAAAAGAATGAGGAAAAAAAAACTTTTTTGCCATGTCAAGGAAAAGTTTTTTTTTCCTAACTTTGGCGATTTAAATGTTGGCTAGTTTATAAAAGAAACAAGTTTTTGATTGAGCACAAACGAGCCGACTGTTGAATCGAGAGAAAAGTTGTAAAAATAGATTATAATAAGCCAAGATGTTGGATTCAGATCACGAAAATGTCCGAAAATGTTTTACAGGTGAACACACAATACGCAATTACCCGGCGACCGTCCACGGAGCGTTTCTGAGCGGCCTGCGCGAAGGCGGCCGTATCGCCGATCAACTCTGCGGAAGTCCTTACGCACCGCCAAACGTATCTACTACTGTCGCACCGTCAGCGACAATTCCCTCTGCAACAGCGACTTCAAGCATGCCACAGTAAAATGGTCGCTGATACACAAGCAAGAAGAGGAAACAAAAAGTGGTAAGCTCACAGAGACTTCGACCGCTATCATTTCAAAAGTCCCGATTATAATTTATAAAATAAAATAAGAAAAAAAAAACAATCTGTTATAAGGGCAGTTGGGGTAATTGTGACACGTGGGGATAATATGTGACACCACTGAAATTGGATTCGTACAAATTCATATGAGAAAATTGTTCGTTTGTCTTTGGGTTATGTTGATAAATTGCATCTTTACAAAATAATGTTAATTTTGTATAAAATAGCCAGTTTTTTTTCAAGTTATATGATTAACCCAACTGTCCCTACTTTGTTTAACACAATTTTATAATAAATTTTCTCGTCAGGCGTACAGTGGAATTTATCTCATGTAAACATGTAGAACTGGCGCTTGTATATTATGGAATTTAACTAAGTACATATTCCTAGCAGAATAAGAGGATCAGGTTCGTTTTACGAAACGTGTGTATAAATACGAAATATGCTTGAAAATGATAAAACGTTTAGATTTAAATGTTCAGTCTGTAGAACACCGACAACAGAAAAACATTGTAGACGCGCTATCGTTTGCATGAATTTTGCAAAGAAAATGCGAAACGAAAAAGAAAATATTAAACAATTTGACAGACTTGTGTCGTCGTTTGATTGCACACGCGTCACTTTTTTTTGTCGTCACCTTATCAGCGCCCGTTAACGACAAGAAAATGTGTGCGCGCTCTCTCCCTTTGAATCCTCATGACTAATTTAAAGTGATTCATCGCTTCATTAGCGCAATGCAAATTTTTTTGCCCGGCGCTCGCGCGAAACCAGTCGTGCGACAACAGAACATGAGATTTGATTCATCAAGTTATCTAAAAAAAACTCGCATATCGCGCACTTAATGACTGTGGAACACTCCCGAATGAATGGCGCGACAAATGTTTTGTCTCCGGCTCGCGCTTCAGTTGTGAGTTCGTAATTTTCCTTTTTTTTTTTTTGTTCTTACGTAAACGTTGACATAATAGTTATCGAATTGGCGACAGCATTCACGTTCGAATCCGTTCGCTATGAAGAATGCGAATTACAAATAAAAAAAAAAAAAAAAGGAAAAGAGGAATGAAAAAAATAAATCGTCAAAGTTTTAACAAGATGAAGGAGAGAATTGTTTTTGCACGACAAATGTTAGTGTATATTATATATAGTATATAAGAATTAACAGTTACACCCAATGAAAGTGATTAAAAGCAGACGTCTCGTTACGGAACTTGACTTTTTGTGTGAGATTGAGTCAATGATGTTCACAATTTAGGGATAATTTTGTATCGATCCGATAAAATTCCAGGTTCGTGAGAAGTCGTGAAACTCGTGTCGAGCTATAGTTAAACAAACTTAAAACAGAAGTTTCGATTTTATTTATCTGAAAATGTCTGCGTAGACGTGTGAGAGAGGGTGGGATGTTTAATTTTTTCTAACAATCACACTCTTGACGCTCGACTTTATTTAATTTCTTATCCTCGAATATACTCAATATGATACGCGCGTTTTTCATGTACAAAAGTAGTATAATTTCTTCCGACTGCGAAACAATGCATGACTTGATCAACATGCGTATGATGTATAAACGTTGACTTTTAGTTATCGATTTGTGATCTCTGTACCGTAACAATCAATCTTTATTGTCGAACAATTTGGATCCGTACAAGTTGATAAACAATTGTAAAATAATTGAGAGAACAATTTGTGAGTTCGAACAATTCTGTTTAATAAAGAAATGCATTAATCTAGCCTAATCCGATGTAATTTTTTGTGCACGCTTTTCTTTTTTATTTCCCCTCATAAATATGACATTCAACTTTTTGTCACCGGTGTGAGAAGCAAAGCCGCACTTATCACGCGCAAAAGTTATAGCATAACAATTTACAACTCGGTATCTTTGTTACACGTTACAGGACAAAACAAATGTTTTACATTTCCTCTGCGCTTCTCCATCTTATTTTGCAATGATACACAATGTGAGTTGTCTGTTCGCGCGAAACGAACAAAGCGCATATCTATTTTATATTGAAAAGCTCATTTCCGAAACGTCAAAACATAATCCAACGCAAAGATTAGCTTTAGAGAGAAGGGAGAGAAAGAGAGAGTGAGTGAGAGCAGCGTCAAAATGCCCCCCGCGAGAATATGAAAATGGTGATGGCAAACAAATTCATTTCATCTTTCCCTTTATTTTGTCCTCTCTTTCATCCAGCACACTCGTCGATTCATGAAATAACCGGCGAATAAATTACGAAAGGGGAACGAAAGCTACGTTGATTTGGGCTATAGCCCTGGCCTTATAAATATATGTATCACCTAGATTACGGGGTAGTATGTGTTAATGATAAGACTCGATTCGGAGCAAGAAAGTTATTAATTGAAACAAATCAAAGTAAATAAATTACTCCTTTCCGTAGATAGCGTATCTTTTATCTTAATTATTTTATACTGGGCGCAATTTATGCACGCGCATTTTGTTTATCACCGGTACACCGGTGCCCCGTTTCTTTAACAAGTGTCTCCGAGCTACCTGCCGAAACGAAAAGGTCGAGAGTGATCCTGTGTATATACGAGGTGCAATCAACTGTTACGTTTTGTGATACGCCCGCAAATGGGCTCAAGTTAATAAATATAAATAGCGCCGCGTCGCGGTCCTGCATAATTATCAGGCTCATTATTATTGTTCACGATGCGAGAGAGGCGACTTATCAGAGTCGGCGGGATGCAATTGCGTGCGTGCGCGCGTGCGTAGCGCAATCAGCGTTCTATTATTTTTGCAAGGGTGGCGACAGCTTTGAGAATGTGTCTACGCGAAGAATGCGGCTTGTGTGCCTTCCTTTTTTGTCCTCTCTTTTTATTTTGTTGGTGGTGCGTTGTCCGGCTGTTTGTTCGCGACAAAGAGAGCCCCGTGTCCTTAAAAAAAAATGCGATAGGAGCCTTTTTAGAGTGTCGTCTTGGGGTAATGCCCTGAATATTGCGAGGGGAGTGAAATGTGAGCAGAGACGATGAGCCCAAAGGAGGTGGGGAAAGAGAGCATGAAAGGAAGAAAAGAGCGGCGTTCGGGATGGTGGTAGTGGTTGGGTGGCACGCATCGTGTAAGCGTGTATGTAGTAAAGCCCCAGGTCTCCCCTCTCCCTAGGGATGACGACGCCGTGGCGGTGGCGCCGTCAGTTGGAGTAGGAACGATTGGAGGATGCTGCCGCGTCGAGTTAGAGAGGTGGAGATCCCTCTCGTCAGTCGTGCATTGGCTGGTGATCGGGGCGCCTCTCGCTGCGGCGCTCGCACAAATGCACGCGCGCCTCTCTGGCTGCCTGCGAAGTCGAGTTATCGACCGTGCGTACGACGATTCCGCGCGCGCTAGAAATGATCCCCAAAGGACTAACGTGCTGGCGTGCCGCTGCTGCAGTCTGCGCGTCAATCCGCCGCCAGCACCAGCGTCGCTAGACGTGCCGTCGAGCGTCTAGGCGTTGTCACCAGCGGTTAACTTTGTTTTCCTTCGGAGCATCTCAAACTCGATGTCTTAAACTGGTTTCTTAACTTGTTATCTTATCAACAAAGAACAGAGAAGAGAGCAAAAATAAATATAACAAAAATTTGTTCCCCGGTGCCGTTCGAGTGCCGGCTATGGTTGTGCGTAAGGTGTCATCGTCGAGGGGGACGTGCGCGCCGTCAGTGATGGATTGGAAACGCGTACCCCGACAAAGACATTGCGCATCGACGCACAGCAAAGAGCGCTGGCACTGCGGCGGTATCGCCGCAACGCGTTGCACGTCCTTTGGGCGGAACGACGCACTCGATTAGCCGATCCCTCGTTGCCTCTGTTCACGAGAGACTTTGTACACGCGGCATGCCGCGGACTCAATGCCGCGGGATTAGTTCGAGAGTAGTCGAAGAAGTGAAGAACCGTGCGAGATAATACTCGTTCGCCCTCGGATTGTTTGCGAGTGTGTCGCCGGTTTAAAGATGCGATCTACCAGTGGGCCGCGAGCGTTCTCCTTGGTTGTGCTACTGATGGGCTGCCTCAGCCGCCACGTGGTGGCGGCCGTGACGAGCGCTGACCCGCCGCGATCGGACCCTTTCGAGTTGTGCGACTGGAGGAACGCGACCGCGCTGAGCTGCGAGGGCAACCGCACCAAGGAGAGCCCACATTTCAGCACCGACTCGGTCATCACGCTGAGCATCCGATGTAACCACGAGGGGCAGCCCCGCATCGAGGCCGACGACCTTCTGCGACTGAAACAGTTGAGCGCAATTGAGCTGATCAGCTGTCAGCTGCCGTCTTGGCCGACGAACTCGCTCGCCGGACTGCGACTGTTGAACAAATTGGTCGTGCGAGCGGAACCCGGCCACGAGTTTCATCTCGAGCTCAGGGACAACGCGTTCGACGCGATGCCGCAAGTCGAGCGGATCGACCTCTCTTGGAGCAACGTCTGGCAGATGCCCCAGGGCCTCTTCTGCCCGCTGTCCAACCTGGTCAGTCTCAACGTGTCCTGGAACATGGTGCAGGACGTCGGCGAGCTCGGGCTGAGCGACCCGCAGCCGCGGAACGAGCAGCGCACCACCCTCGCCACGGTGGCGTGCTCGCCCAACATCCGCACGTTCGACGCGTCCAACAACCGGATCGGCGCGCTGCCGGATTCCGGCTTCTCCATCCTCAAGCAGCTGAGCACGCTGAGTCTGTCGGGCAACGCAATCTCGATGGTCGCGGATGGCGCATTTCGCAGCTTGAGGTCGTTGAGCATCCTTGATCTCTCCAACAACAAGATAGTCGCGCTGCCGGCTCAAGTGTTCCGAGAGGCCGCAGCATCCCTCAAAGAATTGAAACTTCAGAACAATTCGATTAGCGCGCTGCCACCCGGACTCATCGCGAATATGAACCAACTTGTTGCGCTGGACTTGTCAAGGAACATGTTGACGAGTGCGTGGCTCAAGTCCGACACTTTTCAGGGTCTCATACGTCTGGTGCTGCTCGACCTGTCCTTCAACAGGATCGAGGCCCTGGACCCGGACCTGTTCAAGGACCTGAACACGCTGCAACTGTTGAACTTACGATACAACGAACTCGAGACAATACCGGAGAATGCTTTCGCGCCGCTGAGCAATCTGCATACTTTGGAGTTGTCTCACAATAGGCTAAAGTACCTCGACGTGTTCTCGTTGAACGGTCTGTTCGCCCTCTCGTCCCTGTCGTTGGACTACAATGTGCTCGAGAGATTTCACCCGGACGTGTTCAAAAATTCATCCACAATTCAGGACCTCTTCCTATCCGGCAACCAACTCAAGTCGATACCCATCGCACTCAAGGACATGCGCTCGCTCAGAACGCTCGATCTGGGCGAGAATCAGATTCACAACATCGAGAATCCTGCGTTCGAAGGCCTCTCGAATCTTTACGGCTTGCGACTGATGGGCAACGATATCGTCAACGTGACGCACGAAGCGCTGAGCGTGCTGCCAACGCTACAGCTGTTGAACCTGGCCAGGAACAAGATCAATTACATCGAGGACGGGGCGTTCTCGTCGAACCAGAAGTTACAGGCGATCAGGCTCGATTCGAATCAGCTGAGACAGTTGCCGGGCGCGCTCGCCAGTGCCAAGAGCCTCGTCTGGCTCAACGTCTCGGACAACCTGATTGAGCACTTTGGCTACGAATCATTGCCGGACAAACTTCGGCTGATCGACCTCCACAAGAACGCCATCGCCACACTGGGAGTCGCACCTCGCAACTCAAAGCTCCACACGCTGGACCTGTCGTTCAACAAGCTGTCGAGCGTGCACGCCAAGTCGATACCCGATTCGATCAATTTAATCTTTCTGAATGATAATCAGATAACGCTCGTCGAGCCGCACACCTTCTTCGCGAAGGAAAATCTGACAAGAGTCGACATGTACGCCAATCAGATAGTCAGGATGAACATTTCAGCGTTTCAAATATCTGAGATCCCGATCGGTCGGCCCCTGCCGGAATTTTATATCGGCGGCAATCCGTTCGTCTGCGACTGCACCACCGAGTGGCTGCAGCGCATCAACTCGCTGAGCCTGAGGCAACATCCCAAGGTGATGGATCTCGATTCGGTCTACTGTCGGCTGCCCTACGACAGACGGCGAAGCTTCATCCCCCTGATGCGCGCCAAACCCTCGCAGTTCCTCTGCAGCTACAGCATCCACTGTTTCGCCCTCTGCCACTGCTGCGACTTCGACGCGTGCGACTGCGAGATGACCTGTCCACTCAACTGTACCTGCTACCACGACGAGTCCTGGTCGGCGAACGTCGTTGACTGTTCGAGCTCGGGCTACACCACCCTGCCCGGCCGACTGCCCATGGACGCCACCGAGGTCTACCTCGACGGCAATGACTTCGGCCAGCTCACCTCCCACTCGTTCATAGGTCGCAAGAATCTCGAGATCCTCTATGCCAACAACAGCAACATCGTCGCCATCACTAACTACACCTTCAGCGGCCTCAGGAAGCTCCAAATCCTCCACCTTGAGAACAACCGAATCAGCCGACTCGACGGCATGGAGTTCAACCCGGTGGAGTCTCTGAAGGAGCTCTATCTGCAGAACAACTTACTCACCCATATCGACAACAACACCCTGCTGCCTCTGCGATACCTAGAGATCCTCCGACTGGACAACAACAAACTCGCCACCTACGCCGTGTGGCAGCTCGAACGCAACACCTATCTTGTCGACGTGAGCCTCTCGAGCAACCCTTGGAGTTGCGAGTGCGACTACCTCGAGAGGGCGCGCGACTGGATGACCAACAACAAACAGAGGATTGCCGACTGGATGCACATCGACTGCGTCCTGGGCATCGCCTTGGTCGCCACTGCCAACGACTCGGTCAACTGTGCTGCCCTCACCGGTATCACTTCCACGGTGATGGTGAGACCCCTGGAGGCCTACCTGCCACTTTTCCTCGCCACGGGTGTCCTCTTCTTTGTCCTCTTCGCTCTCATCTGTGGCGCCTTCAGGCACCGCTCGACTCTCAGAACCTGGGCCCTCAGCAGCTGCGGACTCAGGGCATGCTACAAAACAGCCGCCTTCGAGGACAGGGAGAAACCCTTCGACGCGTACATCTCCTACTCTGCCGTTGACGAATCCTTCGTCTCTCGAGTCCTGCTGCCCAACCTCGAGACGTCTTACCGATTGTGCCTCCATTACCGGGACCTCTCCATGGGCACCAGCATCGCGGACGCAGTGGCCCAAGCCGCGGACTCGTCCAGGCGCACCATCCTCGTCCTTTCAAAGCACTTCCTCCACGACGAGTGGGCGCGATTCGAATTCAGGATGGCCCTCAAAGAGGCGCTCAAAGCCAAAGCACGCTCGGTCATACTACTTTTGATTGGGGGCGTGTGCATCCGGGACTTGGACGCCGAACTTAGGAAGTCGTCGCACACCATCCTCGTCTGGGGCGACAAAATGTTTTGGCAAAAATTGCGATTTGTCATGCCGGACGTCACGCCCTCGATCCCAGTATTAGAAAGGCCACCGCCTTTACCTCTCCCGCCACTGCCCCCGCAACATCCTTGTTGGGCGTAGAAAAAAAGGAAGGAAAAGCTTCATGAGTCAACCGCCAGGTATAAAAACACAATTTGATTGCAGTTTTCATCAATCAATCGATCCTCTTGTGACGGTGCTATCATCATTTCCGGTTCTGCTGAATTCAAGCTTTCTTTAATGCTTTAAGTTTCTTTTCTGAATTTTTTGTTTTGTACTTCAAAGTACCATGAATGGATGTTTTGTCACAAGATGATTTGGATTGATTGAATTTCAAACGTCACGAAATTTATCGTGATCCATTGACTTTACATTCGATTGAACTTCAATCGCACGTTTATGAAAAAAAAAAGAAGAAATGAATAAGCTTGTTTCACTGATGAATTCCACACGCCAACATTGAACAATGCGTTAATGCAATTACGTTCGCTGAAATATAGCTGCCCATGCGCGTCTTGATACAGTACACTACTGCAATGATAACATTTTCTGATTTCATATTTGGACGAAAATTTTAATTAAAGAAAATATAATATTTCACACTCTCCCCCTGACAGAATAAATGGGACAATTTATTTTTTCAATTATTCCTAAGCAGACAGTTGCTGATACGCCTCACTTTTTTTCCTTTCTTGTTTTTTCATATCCCCCCAGTGCAATTTGCATTGATCCATAACTTTAATTGAAAACTCCGGTCGTTACAAATTGTTCATTTTTGTATTCATTATCAGAGTCAGTATTTCTTCATTTAACATTGTTAACATTAAAAATGGTATGACCATTTGTACAACTAAGATATTCTATTTTAACGTTTTAGATTAATTGAATATGCTACTGTCTTTTGATACATGTCACAATGGATATGCAGCATGAATTACATAAATACATTCACTTGTACATTATAATAATCCATAATCATAGAATTCAATTACTGGAGCGAATTCAAGTAATTATGTTTTTACTTCGAATAGCAAATTGAATTAAATCGTTAATTGCATTACATTGTTTTCAAAGGATTGAGTTTTGCACGAAAAATTTTAACTCGAATTAGATATAGTTCAATTAATCAATAGCCATTAGTTCTCTGATTAATGAATACAAGCGTGTAATCTGTGGATGTTTGTTTTGAAAAAAATAATTACAGCTGGTGGTAAATTTATGATTTCGCGCAAACATGCAATCTAATATTTCGTGAGATTAAAAATACGTCGCGGCGAATGAAAAATGCATACCATCTAACATTGTATTAGTTTTCAGATAAATCGTTAATTATCGTATTGAATTTTATTCGGGCGAATAAAACATATTAATAGTAACAGTAGCAACATAATATTAATAACAACAACAACAGAGAAGCTATGTTATTTAAATCGAATGGCTCTTCCATTTGAATAAAACTTAATTGACATTCAAATTAAAAATTTCCGCCCTAAGAATCGATCAATATTTATTTAATTATGCTCGTCGATTAATTTGTAATAACGAATATAATACTCAGTGTCAGAGAGCGAATGTTCACGTTCGCTGATTTTCATAATTACAAATGAAAAGATCAAGGAAAAATACATGATATTGCCAAAAAAAAAAAAAATGTACTACGATATGCAGAATAAATGATTAAAATATTGCATATTGATCGAACTTATAATTTGTAAAATTAAAATAACATTTGTCAAGCGTCGATTAACTTCTGACAGTGAAAATGGAAACATTATAATTATCGACAGTTTTGTCAGTTTTTAAGTAATATCTCAATTAGCAATATATATATAAACATCAGAATTCATGTGTCTGAACAAAAAATGATCGTGAAAGATTTTTCCGTTAAATAATTTTTCTACTATTATTTTAGTTATCATATTTTGCAGTTACTGTAAACAGCTGCCTGAACGCACTCACACAACACTCCCTCCTCAACCGTGAATTGATCGAGCCGTGGCTTACCGTAGCTAACGAATTAATTCAAAAAATTTATCTCCAACACGGCGAGATTTAAATGTATGGTCAATAGGATAAAAATCCCTGCATGCGTTAACGGATTAAAAAGTACTTTGAATTCGATTTATTAGAACCAAAATAGAAAATGAAATAGTATTAACAACATCGACATCGAAATGTATTAATTAAATGATACATTCTTTTTCAAACGTGCATAAAGAGTAGTTATTCACACATTTTTTGATTCAAAATTTCAAAACCTACAGGAGTACAGATTTATAAATACTATTTATAGTAATGATAATTGTTCGTTAATTAAAATCAATTCCATGTTAAATTTTCTTTTGCCTTTTGAAAATAGCAAATTTTATTTTTATAATTTTCCAATTGATAATACAAAGCTCATGCATACAAAATTGAAATGAAAATTAAAAGTTTCGTTGATGACTGAGATATTGCACTTTAAATTACATATCAAATTCTCATATTGTGTGCTCCCGACAGTATTCATAATGACGCAAAATTTGCCATATGAAATGCTCTACTTGTCACTCGTAGACTATTTGTACACATTGTTCATTATGTATTTTGAAGAATTAATATCAGAGTTATCCACTTTGTATGAATGGTATCTTTCATCTTGAATAGTTTCTATACGTATTATGTAAAGTAAAAAACTTAAAAACGTAATTTGTTACTTGTTGCTACACAGTGGAAAAAAAAAAGTTGATTCGACAATAATGTGAAATTTTTTTATTATTCTGGTTTTTGTAACTTCGTTTTATTACTTTTTTATTTGAAAACAAATTACGTTTGTAAACATAGGAGAAATGCTTTTTAGTCAAAAGCTTTGATAAACGTGTAATAATTTTTTGCATAATTCTCGTTACATGTTAAAGTCACACTAAAAACGTTGAATTTAAAGCCAATTTAATATCAAAATGCATTTCATTTCTTTCATTTTTGTAGTGCAAAATTATTAATGCAACACAATCATGCCTTAAAATCACACAATTTTACTATTCATAAGCAATAGAAATTTAGCAGACATTAAACTCAAACAAATTAATCACACTAAGAACGTGATTATTGTTCTTCATAGCAGTTAAGCGGGTGGATTTCATACCTTAAAACGATAATCCTTACTGTTACGTTCAGCAGCATCTCTCTAATGAATTAGTCCGGTAATTTAAAAGAAAATTATGATATTTTTAATCATGCAACAATTATTAGTTATTCTCCATTGTCATTAATTATTTCTTAGCTTGAAATAAAACACGGTAATAAAACAAAGAAGAAATGAAAGTCATAGAGGTGTGTTTATTTGTAAATGCAAAATTCGTACAAGGGAGAATCTTTGTGATGAATGTAATTACGGTTTACTTTTGATGCAAATTGAAATAGGTAGAGCAAAGTGTCAGATAAGAGAAACCGAAATGGTAAACCAACATGAATTTCTTGTTGGTTTGGCTATGGCTGCAATGCTCAACCAACATGTTCAAGAAACAGCCTTGCTGTCCTTTGTATGCTGTTGCATTTAATATGATTACCTTGCAACCTCAATAGTTATTTATCCATTGACTAAAAAGTAATTTCTCCGACAGTACAAACTTTTTTTTTAAAAGAACCAATCAATGAATCACTTTATCAATGAATTACATTTGATACAGAACTTGTCCTGCTACGCTATAAGAAATACACAAACTTTTTACGAGCCAGCCTTTTGTACTACACAAAGTCGAATGATAAAAATAAAAATACAATGCAATATTATAGATGAAATGATAGTTAAAGTTAATGTAAAATCAATATGTCTACATCAATAGATATTTACAAAAATAACACAATCTAAATCAAAAGAAATTAAATTAAACCAATTCAAAAGATAAAATGCTGATTTATTTTTAGTTAGGAGTAACGTTTGTTAGGGATGTCACAAAATGCTCACTTCTCGGTGAAAGAATAAAATTCAAGATTAAGTAAAATAGTTACAAAAGATTTATCTTTCAGATCTGCATCGCAGAGACAATAAATTGAATTCTGTTCAAATGTTTTGTTACAGCCCGGGTATCTAAAATCATTGTTATCTATATGAAATGAATATCTAGGAGAGCTGAATTTGTTGGCCCTTGATGGGGCCCCGGATATAAGAACTCGGAGAAAAATCAATATAAAAGCACATCAAAAACAATATCCCGCTGATGGTCGTGGGATCAGCTCCGGGTACTCATAAATCGCCATCAGTGTGCTTTCATGACTCGCAAAATATTTGTAACACGAGCGGAACCCGCGTTATCATCCCTTACACTCAACAAATCTTACTCCCCCGGACATAAAAAGCTTAAGCGCGGAAGAGTATAACTATATATACATAAGGGCAAGAGCGAGCATTGAGAAGAAGCCAACGAACTCGTTGGGCGCGCGTGGAGGAAAATAAGAAAATCCCCGCTGATCCGGGCATTTGATTCCGAATGAATTCATTGGTGAAACCGTAAGCCATGCCGAAACCCATAAAGTATAGACGCGGGTCCCGTGACTAACCGTATACATGTTTCTTTAGATGACGAGAGACGCAGCCAGCCGCACGCTAATGAGCAACGCTAAACAGTTTTGAATCTAACGAAGAAGAAGGAAGGAAGGACAAAAAAAACATTTTTTTTTCTGAGACGCTATATTGCAGAGGAGAGCCAACTGGGAAGAATATTTAATGCACGCCCATCGGGGTGTATGTGCATACCGTATATATGTAAAGTGTACAGTCAAGTAGAAATGAGCATTGCGCACGCGCGTACTCCGAAATGAAGTTTATATTTACGACGACTGCCAACAAAAAGAGGAAGAAGAAGGAGAAGAAAAAAAAGGGACACGTACACCACAAATGCAAACAGGTATGGATACACAATTTTTGCCAGAGCGCAGATATCTCGAGGGCTCTTTTCATCTCGTCCAGTTCTCACGTCTTTGCAACGCTGAGCGAGACCGGCACATTTATCAGTGGCTCGTCGATGCCACCAAATAAGCCTTTCGCGTAGCCGCTAAATTCAACGCGCCCCAATGTACACCAGACACCTCATCGCTAGCCTCTGAATTTTGATCGCCGAACTTTAATCATAAATTTTTCCATCCGCCGCTTTAAATCTTCGCACCACGTAGCTCTCCTAAATGCAATACCGTTCAAACTGGAATGCAACAAGTTTTTTTTCCCTCGCCGAATTCTTTTTTTCAAGACTCCTTTCTGCAACAAGCTATTTATGTACTTTGTATCTGCAGTACTTTTAGGGTTCCAACTTTGTTTTATAGTTTTTCACCTTTTCTCTTGTTTTTTTGTCTTTGTCTTCCTTTTTTTTTTCATCGCCGCTTTCCTGTTATAGGGGACGCCTTTTTCACGTTTAATTGCCCAGTTGCTCGTTTTCACGCAGTTTCAATTCATTTTTTCTTTTTTTTTTTGTTAAATTTGCGTTTCCGTCTAAAAGAAATGGGCAAAACTTTTTGGCAAGTCAAAAGTAATTTTTATAACTTCAGCGCTGGTACGACTTCGTTGTATATTCTTTTTCATTTTACATCTGCTGTAACAAAAATGTTGTTACTTCTGTTATATAAAAATTTGGCATAAAACTTTGCTTTTCTGACATAAACAATTTGTCGATTATGAAACAAAGCAATCCGTTTTCGGCTGTGTTGAAAATGTTATAGCCCCTTTATTTTTTGTTGCGATTCAATTTTCATTCGCTATTTAAAAAGTTGTTTCCGCCGCAAATTTTTCTTTCCAATTGTATACTTTTACGTTTCTGCAAAACAAGAAAACGTTGCCAGATTCGTACGATATTATGTTGTTTTTTTTTTTTGTTCGTCTCGAATTCACAAATATGAATAATGCAGAAGCAAAATTTTTTCTTGAAACGAAATACATGTTCATGTTCATGCTTGTAATATTTCACTCAAATATATTATATTGATTTGACTATAACTTTATAAAGAAAATGGCATTCATATTTTCAAAGAGCAAACTAGCGTATAATAACATGAAAGTGATGTATAAATGTAAAATATGACATGATTTTCTCATTCGAATTGCATTCGCCTGTCGGTGAATATATTTTTTTTCTAGTAAACTATCTAGAAAAATATACATTTGCAAGGCAAAAAGAAAATACGTTCAGATAATTTAATTTTTCTTCACTCTATTTTATTCATGATTCAATTAATTGATGTAAAATGCTACTCCAAAAATAATTTATTAACTTAATTAAGTTCAAATTCCAGTATTATATGTTCAATAATTTTTGTTATTGCAAACCCTTTTTTTAATCATAAAATCAAATATCAGAATTCAAGTAACAATAAAATAAAAGTTTAAATAAAATCTCCCATATTATAGAATTTTGTTGAATCGAATTAATTTAGAAAAAAAAACAACTCATTTATACGAATTACAAAATGTTACAGAACAATTCGCTATAAAACAAAACAAAAAGGTTTATAATAAAAAATACTGGTTCGCTATCCTTATTCAATTACAATATGAAAGCAAGTTGACAATAAGTAAAAGTAGGGAAAATGAAATCGCTTCGGTTCAATGAAAAAAAAAACTAATTTCATCCTAAATAAGTGAAATGCATGTATTTCCTCGGCGTTCTTTTATTTGCGTAAAACGTCGATTCTTCCGGGGAAATTGAACGACAATAAAGAGATATGCAATGAATGAAAAGTTTGCAGATCCAGCTATAGTGGCACATGTTTTATTGTTAATAGACAAAACAAAACAGATGCCAACTCAACGACTATTCATATCCGTAAAACCCAGAATTGAGAGGGGTTATAAAAAGCAAAATTCCGACAGGGAAAAAAATATTTAAACGCGATCCAGGTGAAGGGAAATTTGTTGCTCAGCCAGTTTTGTCATTTTGATTCTCGCGACGTATCTTGGCGAATGTCTGACGCTTGATGTCAACGATGAAACAAGAGAACGCGTCACAAGTCCCTCGGATTTGAATGAATCTTGGATGTTTTAAAGCATAAAACATGCGTACTTTCATGTCGACAATTCTTTCAGACCCGAGTGATGAATTCCCTACTCGAAACTCGTTCAACACTTCTCTTTTTTTTTCCCATCGAAATGGGATTGCAGCGAGTCTCTAAGGGTGAAAAATGCTGCGGGCAAAAAATGTTGACTTGTAAATAATAAAGAACGCGCGTCAAAAGATTTGTCCCTTTTATTGCAAAATTTTGCAAAAAAAGTGAGCGCAAATTTGAGAAAAAAAAAAGTTGGCAGCGACGCGCCAGACACCTTTTCATCCTAGAAATTGTTTTCTAGTTCAAAAAGCAGACGGCTTTGAGAGCGGAAACGAAACTTTTTTTTTTTCACAAATGAAAATTACTAATTGATGTTTTGGAATGTTTCTGTAACTTGCAATAATTCTCCATCTCCAAACCAAATTTTTATACCCGTCAATTTGTTCAATCATTTTCTCTCTTTTTTTTGTCCAATTTCTCACTTGATGTAGAAACTGATGGGTATGGAACAAACGAAAAATAGAAATTGGTTCATTTTATCTGTTTTATTGACAAATTGTGATATTATGCCCGAGTATATCTGCTCTCTTCTGTTTCATGTGCAATGCTGATTCGATATTCGCCGCGAGCTTCATCATTTGCCTTTTATATTTTTCAACTAAATTTGCTCAAAGCGTATAGTCAGATTATTTAGTTGTAGTATTTGAAGCACACAGCGCACTGCAATAAAATCACATGGCCAAATTATAGGACGCGCTTCTTTTTGAAGTACGAACACGTTTTTGCGGGCTCGCGTGAAAAGTGCGCTAATTTTTTAACTCATTGAGTTGTGTCCAAAACTTTCGAAGCATAGTAAAAATATTTTTTAATTCATTAACTTCGACAGTCCGTAGATTCGAACAAATGAAACGTGAATTGTTAAACCGAAATGCAGTTGTTTTTTATTTAAAACAAAAAAAAAGAATAAAAAAAGCGAATCTCGAATCATGTATGAATAGAAAAACTTTCTGTTCAAATTAGCAGCGCCGAGTTGATTGCCTTTTTTCATGAAAAAAAAAAAAAAAAGTAAATTTATCATATGAAAGAAAAAAAATCTTCAGTTATCGATTCTAGTTTAGGAGTTAAACTCAGTAGGACTAATTAAAACAAAAGTTTTATTTAATGGAAAAAAGCTCCTTTTGTTCTTAGATATAAAGAAGGCAATTTTTTACTCGAGAAAACTAAACGCCGAGATAATCGCTATCTGGTTCTTGGCGTGGCGAGTATGCAAATCCCGGATACGTTAACATCCGGCAAATAGTGGCAATTACGTGCACTTTAACTCTTATCTTATTTAAAATACATATTTGACACAGATTTGAAACAATACTCGGCGCTGCCAATTAGACATGACAATTTTGCGCCACTAAAATGTATAATAACATTTGCAGGACGGAAGAATGAAGCAGGACGATATCTTTGCAATTACGCCCAGAAGTCGGAACATTGTTGGCAGCCGTGCTTGACGCAAAGCACGATACGAAAATTCCGCAGTCACAGTGCTTGCCAGTATTATGCCTTAAACATTATCATTATTATGGTTATGATTATTACTATCACCGTTGTCGTCACTGTTGTTCGCTCGATGAGGAAGGGAAAAGAAAACCCAAGGAAAAGTATATTAAGAAAAAAAAGTACGTCTGGACACAACAAGTAATTTATCACCAGACGAAATGAGATTCGACAATTGACGCCGCGCGCCTTTATTTATCAACATCGAAGACAATAAGATTTTTCTTGATCAAGCAAAACAAATAAGAGCCTGATGTTTTATCGTTGCTAATAAAAAGCTCCTCCGACATAAACACCAGCGTGTGATTTTCATTTAATTCTTCGATTACGTTTTTTATGGTGCTTTCGTTCCTATTTCTTGTCTCCGTTGCTCTCACCGATACAAGTCTTCGACAAATTGTACATACTATTGATAAATAATTTTAGATTATATAAATAAATTATATATAAATAAAAAAGAGCACTTCGATCAGTATTGTAAAGCTGAGATACAAAGGAAATATTTATAAAAAAAAAAAGTTTCAATTAGCCATTATACATTTTTCGAACGAAAATCCTGTACAGTTTTTGACCAGTTACGCTGCGAAATTTTAAATAAATATACATTTCAAATGCACCGCGAATCAACTTTTCATTACAACCCCCGACCCAAAAGTTAAATGCTCCTTTGTTTATTGTAATAAATGCAAATATTAAGCATCTCTTTTTAAAATTTTAATACAACCAGATGCACCGAGTTAATTTCAATTTTTAATTATTATTTTATATATTCAAACAAGAAGAAAGCAAAATATGAAATGCTATTAATTTTATATTACAATTGATTTCAATTCGATATTATTTAATCTTTTAAGATCCGACCGCTCGAGTTTATCAATAATTTAGCACGGCCGACTTAACTACGGTTGGACGACGAATTGAAAGGTTTCGTATGATTGCCAATCCCCACGATGGGAATAATAAAATAAAGTATATCCTTGATTAGTTTTAAGCTGATTCGATTAATTAGTTTCTGATATGAACACCGGCGTAACGACTCAGAGAATGTAATAATCGCGTCTAAAAGTATTTTCAAATCGTTTTTCAATGCGTCAATTTATCGTCGGGATAAGGGAGGAAAAAAAGGAGCAACCGGAGAGGTAAAATGTTAAGTGGCTGTGTCGCGTTTGAGAATTTATGTTAAGTAATTCTTATTGACAAACGGGATTGAGGCGAATCCGTGCTCTGCATCTTTATGTTCAAGTTAGTTGCGAGACGACTGTGATAATAATCGAGCAACGTAATTTACAGGGATTTTTTTTTCATCATTGTACGCTCCACATTTGTCAGGCAGAAAGATTCATTTGATATCAAACGCGGAGAGGTCAACTGTTAGTCTTTTGGCAGAATCGGACAATGCTGATTCATGTGACTCCCTGCTCCATATTAAGTGTTATCGCGTGACGTCAATAAATATATATCCTGATACTTTCCAATATAATAATTCTTACAAAAGTAATTCTTACGAATCGAAAATGATTTGTCGCCAATACGGTCGTGCGAATTGAATAAAAATAAGGCTGCGGGTAACAGATGGTCTGGAAATAATTGTTTAACATTTTCACTTACAGAGTTTCCATGCAGACATATAAGTTTTGAAATAAAAACGAAGTGATAAAGATCAAAGTTGCTGACGGTTGTTTCTTAAAATCATATTTATTGAAATTTGACATCGCTCTGCTCCATTATAAAACTAACATATTCATATACAAACGACAAGTTCTCTGGATCCGTGAAGCCGGTTTTTTTTTCTCGAATCGTCACATCAACGTTTACCTCGTCAAGTATTTTATGTAAAATATGTATTTGATACATCCGACGTGAAGAACATGTCTTTGTTCATTACAATATATATATAATATATTTGTATGGTATGTATAATATCAATTCTCGATGTCACGCGTGTGTTTCTTGTTTCGCCAACGAGAACATTATGAGGGCAGTGTCTATCGAACGGGTCGCACGATAGATTCGCATTAATGGGGTATTATTTAATGCCGCTAGCTAAACAACTGCTAAATTAGTCTCAGCACAAATTAACAACACAAGCGAATCCATAATAATTATAATTCTCGATATAATCAATGCTTGATCAACAATTGTTCAAGGGATGATTCCTTTTTTTGAATCTACTTGAAAATTGTATAAAGAAAAAAAAAAGCACGCAAATTTTTATCACAGATAAATAAAATATTTACAAAAAGGTTGTATAAAAATTTATAAAATTATTATGTTGTTATCAACTATATAATTCAGCTAATGCAAGGATCTTGTGGAATCGTTGTTGAACAGACCATGAGAAAACTGCCTGATCGGAACAATAATCCCGCTCGACACCGCAGCTATAAAGTCAACAATAAGTCTTTGTGTCGACAATCAAATTCACTATAAGAGGTAATCTTCATGTCCGTAATCAGTCCATGCTCAAAGCAAAAGATAAATTGTCGGCGTAAGTGGATTAGTGAATTCATAATGGATGACACAATCATAAAATTAGTTTACAAGTTATAAAGTTGCGACTTTGGCGTAAGTTGATTGCCCATCCCCGCGTTGCACTAATTGACAATACAAAAATCATCCAACGAGTGGAAGCGGTGATGGAATTAAAATAATAAGGTCACACAAAGCAATAAGTGATATTGAGATCGATGCGATGACACATTTGTGACAAAGAAATCGTTGTCTTGCAATCAGCCCTGTTATTATTTCCGCATCGAAGTGCAAACTGCTCATTAGTATTTTTTTTTTTTTTTCACGCGCCACCGTTAATATCAGCACACGTGCTATACAAATTTGTACCGATACAAAAAGACCTTTGTAGCATACGTCACATAAATACCAATCACCTTCCCCTCTTAAGCAATACATTCTACTCTTACGTGCAATTGTTGTTAAGAATACGTCTCAAATGAACTCGTATAGATTTACTGCGGCATTCTTCAAGTTTAGCGTAAATTACTGTCAATTGTTCAACTAAGTGACACCAACAGTTTGCGGAAGAATTGCACATTTGTTGCATATTGACTCGGCGCTTATAAGCGAGCTACAATTTTTTTCTTCTCCTTTTAATAGGTCTACAGTTTTTCATACCACTCCCACGACCCTTGGTGTCATTCAACTTTCAAGAATAAGGGGTTGGACTAAAAAAAGCTATGCCTATGCCTATTTTCCATTACAAAATCTTACTTGGCTAATATCAATTTGAACGTTTCAACTTTGTTTCAAAGTTTTCAGTTGAAATGTTATTTCTTTTATTTAGTTTTTTTTATCTGTCTTTTAATTGAAATCTAAAATGTTTGAAACGTACAAAGTTATCCAACAGGCGAATTTCATGAACATTAAATTTCGTCATAACAGTTGTTATTTTTTAATATTTTAATCGTTTTAATTATCGTCTAAGATTGGTGTTCATGTAGCCTCTAAGAATAGAAAATGTTCAAAAACGATTCAAGTTGGTTGGAGTTTCAAGTGTAATGACAGAACTGGGTCGGTGTTAGGTGGTCAAGCTTTTGAGCTGATTCGTTTCATCCGTACAATTTTAATAACTATTATTGGAAACCCGATAATCAAGAGGACGCAGATGTCCAAAGTTGGATGAAATACTCGAAAGTTCTGCGCAAGCGAAATTGAAGAGAGGTAAAATTCTCATCAATCTGACCAACAGTTTATGTGTCAATTTTTTAACCCTATTCGGTAGTTTCGATGGCTCGTTCGCAAAATTAGAATCTTGCACACAAATTATAGCGACCCCCTTACATGTAACAATTAACTAGATAAAGAACTTTTGCTATAGCATAATATTCAATTTTGTTGAAAAATGTATAGCGTTTCTTAGCG
This sequence comes from Trissolcus brochymenae, assembly GCA_030523145.1. NCBI lineage: Eukaryota > Metazoa > Arthropoda > Insecta > Hymenoptera > Scelionidae > Trissolcus > Trissolcus brochymenae. Next base: position 200,850 of record JAQQRF010000027.1, on the reverse strand, counting down.
ATGTTTCTTTGGTAGTTTTGAATGCGGAGGTATTTCTTAACAACAATTAACATCTTAGAGAAGAATTTGACACAAATAAATGCGATTAGTTTATCGGTGAACAGTTATAACAATTGATTTTGTAACAGTGATATTATTCTCATTCGTAGGCCTATGCGTACAGTAACAAATTTGTGACAGTTTATTATTACAAACTATCCACGTACAAAACAAACGCATCTTACAAATGTTTTTATCTATCAATAGATTCAATTACAATGATGCATCATTTAATTTGATATTTCAATTTAAGTTTTAAAATTGCATCTTCACTTACGCTTTAAATGTATTTTAAAATTGCTTTCGATTTGCATAACAATCAGTTTCTTTTTGTATCTTTTAAACTAACTCTTGTAAGTTGAATTAAATTCTGCAACATTGCGCACAATTACAAACAATTCAACTCAAAATTGATAAAGCTTTTTCATTACACTTGATTAACTTTATTCATATTGAATAATCTTATCCTCTATATTGAAACGTTTATGCTTAGATTCAATTTTAGACATTCAATAATATAACAATTATTTTTGATTGTTTTTTTTTTTTCATTTATGCAGTTTTTTAAATGCGAACAACAATTTTCTTTTTCTATGTAATAATTATTTTACGTCTAATGCAAACTATTTTATTAACGTTTTATTACGTTTCACATTTAAAGATTATTCTGCAACTCAAATTTGGTTTTTAACAATTAATCACGCTGTTTATATTTTTCAATCTTGTTTTTGTTCGTTAATCAAATCGATACGGTTGTTTTAAATAGTGCTTTGTTTTTTTTTTTAATTATCATTCTCAATTTTCCACTAACTAATTCACATATTTAACATCTCAAATATAATTATATACATTCGATAACTATTGAACGTCTTTCTTTAGACAGGTTGGTTACTTTTTCTTGCAACAATTTAAAATTATCTCATCGTTCTTGTAAATAAAGCACAAATCATCACAATGTTAAGCTTTCATCTCAAATTCGTTTTTTGTTTTGTCTTTTGTTGTTTCATACATGTTTGGCAATAAAAAAATAAATTAGTTGAAACCAATCGTTTAGGATTTAATATTTCGTGTGCATTATGATTGTAATGGTGTCGATTATTAACTTTCTCATAAATTAATCATTATGTAAAATTTCAGACGAAAACTTCTGCTCCATCTGGAAATCTTCAAATAATCTTCAGAGTTTTCTTTCCTTTCTTCGAAAATTACACAATTTCTCGTCGGACAATTTTGAAAAAGCGAAATTTCATCTTTTCCAACAGATATAAAACTTCGTGGCTCGTATAAAATCAGGTAACATGGATACTTTGAATGATGTTTTGCAACATCGATATTGACCATCGATATTTTGTATACTCAGCCAACCAATCTTTTTGTACACTCAACAAATATAATGATCTGTCTTAGAAACAATCTATATGCTTTCCTCTTTTACCTTTCAATTTCTATTCACCTACAATTCTCAATTATTCTTGTTGAACATTCAAAATCTTGTTAGAGACAGTTGGAATAAATGTGACAGTATCGAAAAAGCGTTCACAAATTTATTTTCAACTAGATTTCATAATTTGATTTTCCAAATTTAATTATACCCCAAACAAAATTCTATTTTCCAAAATAGCAAAGTTATTTGAGTTTCACATCCATCCCAATGTGTTACAATTATCTCAACTGTCTCTATAAAAATGAGTCATTTCATCTTATGTGAAGAAACATGTTCTTTTGTGTTTGGTGAACTAAACAATGAGATGGGATACGTCGGCAGTATAAGCAGCAGGCGACAAGCGAATGTCTTCTGGACGAGATAATGAGCGTTGACGAATATCACTGTCCCCGGGCCAAGCTCGTCCTGGGCTACGTGGCACTGGCGGCGATCTCGAGACCGTTTCCACTGCCAAACTCAGCGTCGCCGGATCGTTCACACCGTTACTTTGTATCGACTGTTGCGTGACTATCGATGCACGCAAGGCTTTTCGTTTCTGCAAACAAGCAAAAGGTTGATTTTAGTTTACATTGGCATACCTCATACCAAATTATGCACATGACAATTACACCCTTTGAGGAAACAAGTTTTCAACCAGACTTTTTTGTTCAATACAAATTTGTTTTTGCGAAAAAAAAAAAAAAAAAAGAAAGATAGCTTTTAAAAGAAAAGGAACAAAAGCCATGGGCCAAAATGCTTATATGACAAGAATCAGAAACACCTATGTAAATATGCCCTCATAAAACGAGGGATAAAAGTTTTAGCCTCGCGCGATTTCGTTCCATTGTATTTGCCAAGGATTGTTTGCAAATGTATGTAAACACTTTACATCTTGTTGGGCGTTCTTGTTTTTTGAGATATTACAACTTCATTTGATGCATTATTATTTACATGCCTGGCTTTTTATAGACAATTTCACCCATTATTGTTGATTCGAATCAGCCAGGAATACATAAATTTTACAGATAAATCATCGTATTGAATTATTTTATAAGAATAAAGTATAGAGGGAGAAAACTCCTGGATTATTAAAGCGGGTGTACGTTTTTTTTCTCTCCCTCTTTTTGAAACGAAATTCACCTCTATAGCTCCTCTCCATTTATCAGCTGCATGCCTCGCTAGCTCCAATTTCTTTTGTTTGCGTATCTGATGTTTCTTATACGCAACCTCTATTATTATCAAACCTATTCCCCCGACTATACCGGCCCCGACGAGGATGAAAACGCCTGCCATGTTTTTCAGCCCAAGTGTATTCGGAGTCTTCTCAAATTGTTCGCATTGTTGTATGTTTCCTTGTAAGATCCAAACGTTATCAAGGTTTTCCATGAAACCACCTTTAATAAAAACACAATTCATGATTAAATTTGTGCAAGCAACACTTAGGAAATGAAAGTGTTTTCTATTTAATTTTTAACTCTTTTTTTTTTTTCATTTTACTTATCAACTATTTTTCTAAATGCAGTTGCAAAACTTACTCTCATGAAAATCTAATATCGCTAACGTAACCATATCAGCCCAAGGAGAGCCCTTTTGTAGGCCAATCCCATATCCGGAACGACCAAAGAGCTCTCCCGCCGTGACCAATTCACAATCTTGCGCGGCTTCAAATTCCAAGCGGGAGCTGTCCCAGATAAACGCCATAAGTTTGCTGAAAACACGATATTGCACGAATAAAGACGAGTGTCCGGCGTCACTTGCAGACGATTCATTTAACAATAAATTTCACCGGAGCAAGACTCACCCGACTTTCACGTCGTGTATCGCGTCCTCGGCGGTGTTATAATTATTCGCTTCCATCGTGCGATACATGTTCGAGAGTTCCACCTGTCTCCTAAAATACATGTCCACGGATGAACCCTTCACGGTGGCGCACGTTAGGTTTTCCATCGTATTTCTTAACTGTAAAATCAACCTTGATTAACGACTCGCATTGCTTATACACCCGACGGGTATATAAGCGGGGACAACGCGCATTTTATCAAACCAAGCACACAGAACTTGATTATACAAATTGCCACACACCTACGTTTCTTCCTTCTTTCTTTTCTTCAATCTTTTGCTATTACAAAAATGACCTTTTTAAATATTAATTAAACCTTCTAAACTAAATGTTAACACGTTACGAAACCGACATTCCTGCCGAGGTATTGTTTCGTTTGATGCAAAATTTTATACAGATAATCAAAATACATGAACGACCAAGTAGTTTGCTAACTTTTTCTATTGATCTATTTTTTATTAATTTTTTAGTTTCATAATTTTTATTTGTTGAATTGTGCAAAAATGTACATCCATTGCAATTTGTTTAAGACACAGTTCGATTGTGTTTTACAAACTGAAATTGAACTCGTTCTGTGCGCTTGTGTATGAGAAGAAAATTGGTTTTTTCTATACCCGAGCATCGTTAATTCCCGTCAATTTCGTCTTGGGTCGTTCCAACACGAGGAACGCAGCCAGGTTGGCAGTGTACGAGGCCACGATTATCATCGCAAAGCCAGCCCAAACCATTCCCAGCACGCGAGCGGAGAAACTACGTGGCGTACCTTCGCACCAAACATTTATTACAACTTTTTATTTACATTTCCAACGCTCATGTCTTTTTCAATCAGCTCTGATAACATCGTTACACTAATTATCAAATTTTTCAACAAATTAAAGGCGCTGTTTCTTTTCTCTTCCTTTTTTCAAAATCAAAAGGTACAAGCTCATTAGCAACAATGATCATTGAGAGCAAGATTAAAAGGCTGACGTTGAATTGCGAATTAGCGCTATTGTGTTTTTGATGTTCACCTTCGCCGATGCCACTGTTGAGTAAAACTCCCCATGCAAACCAAATGGCACTTGACAAGTTGAGTGCATCTTCCTCAGTGCCATCGTTGTTCGCAAGTTTAAATCTGCCGAAGGGCGAGAAACGATCCAGTAGGTACAATACCAAGGCAACCACGTGTACGGATATCATCACTAAAATCCACAGTGTGTTGCTGAACGGCTGCAAAAACGACACCAGCGTCGAGGATCTTGAAGGCTAAAGAATGAAACAAAAAACAACAATTTATTAAAAAATTAATAACATTCTTGTACATCTAAGAACAAAATAAAAGCAAACCTATTCAAACCGGAAAACAAAGTGATACGAAACGAAATTATAATTTGTTCAAATGTTTTAAGCTAAGAGAAAAGCGTGATTTATACAGCATGATAAAGATTGATTCAACAGTCATAATAATGATTGGAGTAACATGAGCAAAATTAATTGCACTTAGAGGAGGGAAGGATAATGCAAGATGTAAGGTGAGCATGAGTGATGTAATATGAAAAGTCGGCGGTGATCAATGGATAATTTATTGAGCGGCAGCGTGATTAAGTCGCTGCCTTACTTTCTTCTCCAAGATCGTGATCCCCTGATATTTGAAAGGCTTGCTAAACTCGATGAACTCGGCGCGCTCGGGATTGATCGTGAGAGGCGCGACAATCATGTCAGCGCGTTCGTTAACCAGCTCGCCTATTAGTCCGGACCATTCCTTCTTGCCACCACCTGGAAAACCATGATCTTTGTAACCATCCCTGATTCATTGTAGTCGAGTTATCGTAACATTTTTCCAATTTTCACAACCTTTTTCAACTAATAGTTTCCAATACAAAGCTCCTTTGCGTGATAACATTGTTACTCTCATACGCGATATTTACTTATGATCATAAATGTTTTTTTTCTTTATTTATATTTGCCGTGTAATTGCACGTTGGGATTTTAGAAGCCATGAGTTTGAGCAACTTACGTAACTTGCTCTAAAGGTCCTTCAGGACATGCAAGACGTGTGTTGCGAAAGGCAACACACGAAAAATTTTGTCTTGCAGATGTAGGTATTTATTGATGGCTGCTAAGGTGTTATTTATTTTTCAGTCCTAACGATTTTTCATTCATTCACTTGTACGAAATTCCATAGAGAATAAAAGGATATGATTTTTATCTTGTTTGCATTCTGACAGCAGGAACAACATTAAAACCCCTTTCAAACGATAAATTGCGTTTGTTTATTACTATTTGTAACTGTGTATTACCTGTACTATTTTTGATAACGTAACTCCCAAACTGGCCATCAGGCGATAATGCAAGACTGTATGTAAAATTAATCGTCTTCGACAATTCCTTGAGCAAGTCTATGCAATATCCTCTGCAACAGTACTTGCGCGAATCTAAAAAGTTGAGGATTAAATTGATAAAAATTCGAAAATGAATTTTAAAAAAATGTTTCCAAACGATTCAAATTAATTTTACAATCAAGTTAACTGACTTTCAATGTCCGTACTGTTGAAATGAGGGCAAACGATTTCATCCGCATTGCAATCCCCGTCCGTTAATTCGCGAACATAAACAAAAGGCTTTTCCTCGATGGTCAATACTTTTAGATGGGTTGGAATCAAGAACCCCTCTGGTTTGTTCGAAGAGCCTCCGGGCCAGATGATGTCAGAGTCGTTCAAAACCAACTTCATCTTGCTGGCATTCTACAAAAGAATCGAAAAAGTTTTCGAGATGTGATTGCAACATTCCAATGAATTTAATTTTCAACTGAATACTTTACACGATCTTCTGATCAAAATTTTCATTACAATAAACATTCGAACTGTTTTTCAGCTTCTACTGTTTTCCTTCAACATTTCATTAGACTTCACGACTCACCGCAGAGTAAACGTATTGTCCGACAGAGACATTTTTTCTGTTATGCTTAATGTTAATAATATCATATTCCGCATAGATACGATCGCCGTTATCGTCAAAAGCGACCCTTCCAGTCTCACCTTTCGGCATCACTTGGGTTCGAATGTACCTGAAAAGCGCAATAAAATCGTTCATTATCTGCCCATTAAAAAACACCACATGATATCGCTCGATTATATTTATAATTGTTTACGTGAAAAGCTTTTTGCCGATTTCCCAGGGAGATTCGGAGTTGTCGCAATCTCTGGGCGCCGCTGTAATATTCTCCGTTCCATTCATCTCACGAAGAGCTGACACGAGAACGTACCTGGAGATTAATTGTCACCGTCTAATTAGTTTGAACGTTCTGAGTCTCTCAAGCACGTTTCAAAAGCAAGATACAATAATTTTATGAAAACGATATCATCAAAGCAATGCGATAAAGTTTAATCCGATATCGCCGAGTCATTATCGACGGACTTACAAGCTATCCTTGATGTGCGCGTTCTCTTGGGTAGCATTAATCAGCTTTAGTCCTAGGAGACCCTCGGGCGTGTTAGGCGCGTCCAGTGCTTGTTCTGTCACTATCCACACGTATCCGCTACCAGTCATATTCAAAGCTGCCGCATCTCGGAATATTATCCTAGCATCTGTTTCTCTGTTTCATTCAATATTAATTATAAACCTCCATTCATCCAAAATTCTATCTGTTATACTCAGTCTCATTCAATTTTAATTATAAACCGAAAATTAATCATCTATTAAATTGTTCTCTCAAAATTATATCAAAAGCCAACATTTTATTCAATTATTATTCTGCAACATTTCTGTAGATTTGATTCAGCTACAAGAATGAAACGCATTTTAGTTACATGAATTACATGGACATGGAAAATAATCATTTTCAAATCCTTCAGAGTTGAAATTGATGATTATTTATGTACTACTGCAACACGTTACCATGCCCTGTTAATTTTAATTTAACGATGGCTGTATAAGTCAATCAGCAAGGGAATAAAATTGCAACCGAATAATTCCCTTTTTTTTTTTAGTACGTTTTATGTTAAAAATGTTTTTTTTTTGTTCATTGAAATTTGAATTAAATTATTTTGTTTGATATTTTATTACTAAATTAAATGGTTGTGAACTTTTTTTGACAGAAATAATTTATTGGGGTGATTAATTAGTAGTTGAACGTCTTTATAATAAAGTACTTACGTCGCGTACATGAGATAAACACGCGCTTGGGCGTTTTTCATCTCGATTAATTGTTCGGTAAAGTTTTCCAATCCGGGCTCGAATTCAATTATTGATTCCACCTGTTTATAAAATGAATCATAATGATCAATTGATCTTCTGTTGATAATTATTGTTCAAATATTTAGCAATATTTTACCAAGTCACATTGATTTTATAACTTGCAGTTTATCTAAAATGTGATTTCAGTACCGTATATAACTTTATCGAAATAATTTCGCAGATCTTATTGCGACATTGTGCTCTATCCGCAGCTTATAAATTTTTATTAAAATATCAATTAAAGTCAGTAACTCAGTTCGAACGAGCAGTAAAAATAAATTTATGATCTTTGTTTTGATAGGATCTTCCTCGTTCGCCATCAATCCGATGCTGATAATGCATATGAAATTAACGATCGTGGACAATTTTTTTAACAAACCGACTATCGGGTAAAATTGTATTGCGCCAAAAAAAAACCTTGAATCAAATTTTTATTCCCAAGTTATTTCAATGTAATAAAGATAAGGACAAAAATAAAGAAAATGATGGGGAAAAAGTTTTGTAAATTTATATTGATAAAAATTAAATTTTAATCGTTAAAACATGTATACGGCGCATGAATCAGAAATTGTTTGTTTAATGAAGTGGAAAAAAAAGTTTGTAAAGATGCTCTAAATTGATACAAATTGAAATTCAATAAAACCAGAGTGCAACAACAAAAAACAGCAAAATCGTGTTTCAACTGTAAAACGAGTTGAAATTTACTCGTACGGGGTTCAGTTAGCATGAAGTAATTGATGTTCGATTTGAATTACCATGTAGAGTGTACCTTTCTAGCAATGCGTACACAAAATTCATAAATAAACAGTCATTTGAACTGAAGCATTGCGGTGGAATGAATACCAAACTTGGTTTGTTGTTTTTCACGGATGCAAGACCGGATACCAAAAGATCGATCGTCATATTAAAAAACCGTACAAGCGTTGTTTACCAGCGAGAGTATAATTTAATCGTCAATTCCTTTGCTAGTTCTCAACCGACTCAAAAAAAGGAACCGAAAAAGACCTTCTAATGTAATGTAAAAATACAACTTAATCGATAGAAAGAGCTGGAAAAAATCTTAAAAATTAAAAAGTCCATTGTGAAAATGGAATTGCAAGTAGCTGGTCGCGGATAACTCACCTGAACCTTGATCTCGACATCATCCTCGAGACTTTGCGATGTTGTTTGAAAACGGCCGAGTAGCGCCCGGCCATCGGTATCTGAGCTGTGGATGAAGATGACTTTCATGTAGTTGAAATGTTTCAACAATTCAACCCACACGTCGGCCTGATGCGAGTACGGTGGAACTGTTCGCAGGAACGAGACGTGTATGTTCTGCACGAGAGAGAAAAAAAACCAAAAGAACGATCACTTATAATTTTATTATGCGTATAAATTAAGGCGATACAAGTAGCGCAATAACATAACTTGTTCCCTCTTTGTTGCAACTTATTGCAACTGCTGCGCCCTAAACGCATTTTCAGTCATCGACACTTGCAACCAATCTCAATTCATTATTTATTAAAAAAAAAAACAACAAGTCAGAAAAGAATAAGATGCAATTTTTTATATTTTTTAATACTTTGAAAAAGGTATAAAATTGTTCATGAATTTAATTCATATTATCTGCAAATTACTTTTCTGTACATTAAAGTAATACTTTGGTGCAAGAATTTGATGAGAAAAAAAGGTTTTCTGAATTGCACAATGCAAAAGTTGTCTACCTTGTGATGAAATAAAATTGTGGTTTAATTGCAACAAATTTTGTTAATAAAAATTGTAGAAGAGATATTTTGATAGTCGTCAATTTCAAACATTAACCATCTCGGCGTTGCAAATGAAATCTGATGCTTTGTACTTAAATGCGAATTATCTTTGAGGTACATTCCATGGAAATTTGATCTGATCATGTATACACGTAGCCAAAGAAGAAGGAGTAGCGTGTAATAAAAGTATATGAAAAACGTTCAAGCTTTTCATATTTTTTCAGTCTTTAAAACTGGACTATCATGCTTTTTTTAAAAGAGAAGCACAGAAATTGCAATGAGGCATAATATGATGCTGAAAACCCTTCAGAAGATACATTTTTGTTATGACTTTAATTTCAAATCAGTTCTAAATAGACATTTGAAACTCACTTTATCCGAAAAAGCTGAATCTCTGGATGAAATGCCAATAACTGGGATGTGATAAAATCCACTAGTGTATGAGACCGCCGCTGGAGATAGGTCTCCAGTTTGGGGATGTGAAACTACTATTGCATATACTTGTTCACGAATCAGAGTTTTGCACACACTTAATGCGGTTTTAATTGGATTCGAATCCATTCGGACAACCACATGTCCGTAGGTGATTCCTTTTGAAACGTATTGCGAGGCAAAATTGAGGTGCTGCAAAAATGAGTAAGTTGAACAACGTTTAATCATATGAAAAAGAACCACTACAAATAATACAAAACAAATTGATACTTCACGGTTGAATGTAAAATTGAAACAAAATTAAACAATTAGTGAAGGATATAGTTTAAAAGCAGGATTTAATGATAATTACATCAATAGTTTGTCCGAAGAAAGTTTCGCTATCATTGTTGGACAACACTCCACCGATATTAAAAAACGTGGGATTCTGAGTGTGACTGGGTGGTTTTGTTGCATGCACCTTATGCAGATGCACATGCACCAATGCAAATATTAACGATAAAAATATTAATATTCTAGTTCGCAGCATTTTTTTATTTTTTTACAAATATACCTGTAACAATACAAATGAACATCATTTCACACATCTCATCATTTTTTTATATTCAAATGAACAAATAATATTTTATTAAGACCATAATTTTTTGATAATAACAATTTTAAAGTGAATTTTGGAAATAAAAAAGCAATTAAGAAAATAGTTTTTCGTACTACTTTGAATTAAAAAATTCTTAACAAATAGACTTTTCATAACATTAATTTAAAAAAAAACATTGATCGTGAATTTTTAAAAATAAAATAAAATTTAAGATTTGATTGATAAAGAAAGTTACTTTTAAGAAGTATAAATAAAGTAGTCGAAGGGAGGAGTGGTATAAACATTACTTACGTGGTTAGATAAAAACCCTTAATAATAAACGTTGACGTTTGCACTAATAGCAATAGCCATTATTAATTTATGTTTCCCTGATGAAACAACTATGTTTCACATAATTGGTGTGGTAGAGAAAATATAAAAATGATGCGTGCCCGAATTGTGCTACCGTTGCTGTCAGATGTGCTCTAGAAACTCATTGATCCAGTTGGATGCTGCGCGTTCGCGCCACTCCGCCCTTCGAGGTTTTTTAGACACATCTGATCGAACGGGTAGTTCCATGTTTCACAAATTTACCGACAACATTTTGCAATTGAATAAAATTTGATAAGTACAATAAACAATTTGAAACATGAAATGTTGTATAAAAAACAATATTAAAAATTATTTGTTGTAAACTTTTCTTAAAAAAAAACAAATTTTAACTGTAAATTGGATTTGATCTTCTTTGAAATTGTTTTTGAACAAAATATTTAGCGCAAGTATTTTAATCAAAAAAGTTTCACCCGACCCCTGTTCATTTGAACTGCGTGGCGCCATCTTGTGAAGTTGAAGTGCAAGATATTGGTGAGTTTAAGGTAGAAAAAAAGAGAGTGCACATTTTTTTGAGTCAATTCATATTTTAAGACTTCGCCTGATACAAAATTGCGTCGACCAATTTCAAACTTAAAATACACTTTATTCTAGCAATACATTTAATTTCATTTACAAATTGATAAAAAAAGTGGTTTAATTGTAGACAATTATATTAATGCTCTGTATCAACATCAACTTAACCATAATTTACAAAAATTAACTGCCAATTGTGACAAGATTACTGTGAACAATTCTCAAAAATTCTACCGTATGAAAATATTATACTATTACCTGTTTTTTCAATCACATTAGTCTAACTTTTACGTAATCTTACACGGAGACTTCCAAAGAAATCTTACACTGATCGTGAAAACAAACATTCTGCTCCGCTGCCGCTTCGTAAACAAAAAAAACAACTCGTTTATTTGATGAACATTTTGTAATCCGAGTGATTTATTTTTAACGTTGATTCGCTTTGTGATTTGATTCAACCGCTGCGAAATATTTGAATTGAAAGAAATGATTTCGATGTTAATGATTGATCAACAAACGAATGGATATCAAGCACAAGGCAGTCGTTCGAATAGAATTGGATATCACATTCGCAAAATTACTTGACACTGCGATCTCGTTCTTTCATTAACTAACGATGAAAATTCATATTCAGTGCCTCAAGAATTCATCCAAGGTGGGACCTTTTCTTCCCAAAGGATCTTCGGGGAACATGACCATACCCCTGGCGAACGTAGGTTGTAATATCCTTTTAGAAATTGTTTCTCTCCATTCGGGTTTCTCTTCGTACAAATCTCTAAACTGATCCAGAGATACTACAATTCCTTCTTTCTTTGTTGCATACTCCAATATGTACCTAAACCATTGCTCTAGTTTAATATTTTTTCTCATGAAAACAGCATATTAAAATCACTGATAAACGCAAACTAACCGATCATCATAAGAAGCGATAGTTTTTCCTCTCACTTTTCTGCTAGCTGTAAATACGACAATCCCTTCTTTGTGGTATCGTTCCAACAGAGGTCTTTCTTGTGACCTTTTATGTTGAGGCACAAAAACGGTTACCAGATGACCTCTTTGCTGGAAATAGTCCACCACAATTTCGATCCCTTTCTCATCAAAGCTTATTTGTTTGTTGAATCTGAAAACATTAAATTATTTATAATTTAGTTTATTTCATAGTCACAGTAAGTTTTTTAATTGCATTTGAAAACTTACGCCCTGGCAACGTTGCACCCATCGACAATTATCTCTCGCAGTTCGCCAGTCTTTTCACTAACCGCCTTTGGTTCTGGTTGAAAATCGGATCGATCGCTAACTGGAGGAGGAATTGGTTTTGGTACTGGCTTTCGTTTCGACTTTTTGAAACCTTTTCGTTTTTTCGGTTGGTTTTTGTTTATCATAGAAACATACTCTAGATTTGGAGTACGATCTTCAAAGAAGAGTTTGCAATTGACCGTTGGCTGAGGTTTTTCACAATTGCTCCACACAATTGCCAACTCCTCTTTCTCTGATTCATTGGCTGGAAATATTATACAAAAAGGAACAAAATTCTACCCCATCTACAAGATATCCTATTCTAATCGGATTTCAGTTTAATACTGATCGCTACTAACCCTTATCAATGTCATCTATGACGATGACCGATTCATCATTTGTTTCAATTTTTTTATCATCAAATAGGCAAATTACCGATTCATCAAGTAATGGCTTTTTTCGAGCTCTGGAATAATTATAATAGAAACAAAAACTAAATTGTAACTGTTATAAAATAATAGTACTTAACAGAACAAATTTTCGATTTTCAAATGTTCAAAAACAATTACAAACATAACATATTCTGCCTGCTTTATGCAAATAATTATATTAAATGTAATAATTTATAACTAGTTGTTTGAATTAGAATATAAAATCTAATTAATATTATTGAACAAATATTAATCATTTTCATTGAAAAAAAGAGAAGAAAGAAGATGAAAATGATTTAATGAAAATGATTAATATTTATACTTACCTGCTTTTTATTGTGTTGCATTATTTAGGTATATTATGAAACCAAATTTATTCACTCTTCATTTTTGGTGCAAATTATAAAGCTCTAATAATCTCAGAAAAGATTAAAATAAACAATCTCAAGATTTATGTTTTTTTTTTTCTACATGCAAACGAATTAATATCAAATATCAAATATTATTTGTGATGTAAACAAAGACAATATGAAAATCTGTTTGATTAGTATTTGGATAGTCAATTTAGTTTCATAATTGCAACCTTTAAAGGGAATTTAGCTGAAAGAGAATGTCTATTATATTGAAAAACATGACAATTTCCAAAAAAATAATATGAAAACATTAACCACAATTAATATTAAAAATCTTTTGTATTATGTTTTCACTAACATTTTTTATTGTGATAATAATAATGACACAAACCAAAGGATGTAAACAACAAAAAAAAAACATTGACAAAATTTCATACCTGAACGGTTTTGTGGAATTTGATCTTTTAATTTTCTTTTTCTCAAAAACAACCTGAGGACTTTCGATAATAATGTCATCCTCATCCAAATCATGGAATTTTCTCTTAATTTGTTTTGAACAAATGACGCTGACTTCACTGAAATTGTTACAATTTTAGCGATTAAATGTAGAACGCACAAAGACACAATGCTCAGTCATTGAAATAAAATGTGAAGAATTTTACGTTTTCTTATCTTGTGATTTTCTCAGCGAGTTCCTCATCATCCTTTGTCGCAATCTGTGTGGAGTCATTTTGATCCAAAAGGCGTGCTTATAAAAGTGACAAATTCAAATTTCATTAAATAAACGTGCTTCGACGTACTGTTACACTTTCGTAGTCACAAACAGGCATGAACACGCAAAATATAATAAGCATTTAACACGAACCCAAGCAACCAAGGAGATGCCCCAAAGATAGCAGCCAAGTTTGACAACTTGAAAACACTAAAAAGTGAGGTTAATGTGTATTCTCAAACTTCACCATTTCTTATTTTTAATTTGTCCTTGTCTTTCGTGTAATTGTTGCAAAGTTTTTTTATAAAATGTAAACAAACAAATCACGATGACAAACTAAAAATCATTGTTTTGTTTAATTCAAATTTGAATAATTTGAATTTTGATAAGAGAAATGTTATCAGTTGAGATTTATGAACACTGAAACTCCGAGGAGAGAAAACAAGACGAAGTGGGGTGTTCGAGTTCGGGACGTGCCCTACATCACCCTAAATGTTTCTTGGACGTGTTCACAACACTGAACCCATTGATTTGTTCTGTTTTTGATAAAATTCAAAAACAACGGGTTGCAATTTACGAGACGCCATGTCAGCGATTGATGACGTTTTTGAAAGTTGGGAGGAGATGGAGGAATCCGGAGTGAGTACAAAACTCGAAACTTTCATCAAATTATTGAACGTAACCTCAACAATTAACCTAAAATGGAAAGGATGAAAAAAGATCGCATTAGGTTTGGATATTACCTCATCGACCTTTTGCATCTATTTATCGTCTAGACTGTATCAAGTTGCACTTGTTTTGATTCTTTGTTCGATTATTTATTGAAAACAACGTGCCTTACAATATGGAGATTCAACGATAAACTGTAAAGTAGTAGTTTGCTATCGATCATTGAACCAAAACTGTAAAATACAATTTTTTGCAAAAATTTGTTGTATCCAATTTTATTGATCATTTTCTTTTCTTTTCAGGCATTAGACAAGCAACTGAAATCATTGAAAATAAATAACTTGGACAATATGGATGATATAGATTCCTCAAGGTATACTTAAATTTTTATATATTATAAGTTTATAAGTTTATATATTTGTGGAAAAATTATTTACATTTTAACTGTGGTATCGAAAATGTAATTGCAAAAAAAATTATTTCGGACATTTTAGATTAACAAATCATAGCACGAATGCAAAAATGATCATTTTGGGAGATGACGGAATGTGTTCGCAGTTTGTAAATAGAGAACCAACAGTCAAAATATTGAAACGACCAACGAGGAATACTCAAGACGGCGATGGTTCTCAGATAAATGGAGATAAGCCAAAACAACCTATTAAGTCATTGAAACAAGTAATAACATCTTTAATAATTGCAAATTTAATTCACTCGAAAAATGTCGATTGATCACATGAGAAATAAGTGTTCATTAATCGAATGTTAATTCGAAATTAATGGTTTTACGTTGAAGAAACATTTAAATATAGATTGGTAAAGTGTAGGTTTGATATTGATCGATAACTTTTTAGAGAGAACGTGAATACGCTGAAGCAAGAAAGCGAATATTAGGAGAAGAAAAAAGTCCTGAAGAGCGCGCATCGCAGCAAATCAGTACGGTTCAAGCAAAATCAACGAATTCATCAAACCCTAGTGGTAATTTGCCAAATAACGTGCTGCGTATGCCAAGTGGACCTGATGGAACCCGCGGCTTCAACGTGCGCAGGTAGCGAGTTCATTGACAATCGTTGAAACCCACAAAACCACAAACGTTCCTGCATTGCAAGATTATCGGAGCTCGAGTAAAAGTATCGGCTATGAGGCCAATCGTTGCAATGCATCGCACTCTCAGCGTCCACCAGAGGTTCGCCCGAACCCTCTGTTATCAGGATAAGTATCGAGAATCCATGCACTGACAGTATTTTTCATAACTAAATACAGTTTTTGTACATAATACGTTTTATTTGTATTTATATTAGAAAAGGAAACATTCTAAATGATGATTATAATCAAACAAAATTTAAATAACGAGCTTAGATTTTTCATATAAATATACTATACTTAATTAGCTTTAATACGTACATTTTGTAAGTAATGTGAAAATGAATTAAAGAGAGTCAATATTTATTGAATGTGACAAGTGCAATTCTAACGGAATAAAAAAGAATCACAAAGATTGTATATAGTTATGAAATTTGGAAATAAACGTACTGAAGCAATGACGAACAAATGGAAATATCATTAAGTTGCGTAAAAGTGCGTATCGTGAAAAAAAGAACATGTTCAGATTTTTTTCCTTTTTTTTGTATCCCTCTCAAAATTTTTTGACTGAACGGATGATCAAATTTGAGAGATGTGAATCGGAAAAATAAATCGTTAATTCGTTTTAATGAATCAGTTAGGTGGCAAAAATAAAAGGCAGTGTTACACTGCTGAAGATGATTTATTCTCTGAATAACGCCCAGACAAAGTTTTATCTGTAAATTTTCTATTTTTTGCAATAATTATAACTAAACTGTGCTATGTAAATACTCTGTATGTACATGTGAAAATATTTAAGTATTATTTGAGGTATTGATCTTCATTGAGTTTTTCACAGCATGCAACATATATATAAATATATATTGTTAAAAGAAGTGTGATAAAATGATTCTTTAATTTATTTCAAAAGGATTTGATTGTTTCGTTTCCTATTGAACAATCGGTTATTTTCATTTCGAATTCGTAAAATGAAGATTGTATACTACATCAATACCTCAAATTTTGTAAATGGTTGTTTACAATAAACAATTTTCTGTTATAAATTGAAAGTTTCGATTTTTATAACCCAAATGAACTCCTTTTTGCCTATCTATGTCCAAGTATTTTAAAATATTTATTGAATCAATATTTTGACATTTATTTGTAATAAAATTAATATATCTATCAAATTTAATATCAAATATTTATTTTGTGCAAAATTTATGGAATATACAATTTGTCGTGAAAAATATTCACTTCATTGATCTATGGAAGTTACAATTTTGCGTAATCATATAAAAGTCAATATAGAATTTCGAATAATAATATATACAAATAAATTAATTGACTAAATAAACGAATTAACAATTATCCAATAAATGATAATAAAATTATATTATAGTTATAAATTAACTATAGATATAAATTCAATTAATTAATCGAGTAAATGAGATTGAAAACTGAAAATATAAAATTTACGATTAAAAATTCTAAATTGTCATGCAAGCAATATGACTATATAAAAAGTTGAAAAATAGAAAGAGAGTTTCTCTTTCGACAACAATATGTCGTTTGCTTTTCTCATGATACTAGAAATGGTACTGTTAAAAGCCAAGTCAGCTCTGGTGGAGTAGGAGGCATTAAAAATCGAAGAACGTCTGGCAGAACTTGTCGGATTATTAAATGGAAAGAGATAGACACGGTTTAAACACAGTGCACGACTATTGCTAAGCTAAAGAAAGAGTTTAGAGAGTACGTAGATGAAATATGTACTTTTAAAATCATCGTTTGACAAAACTTGACGATAAAACAAAATAAATTATTATGTGGGTATGTGTTGCACTTCTTACTATGTTCGTTTCGCAAAAATGCAAAAAATTCCGGTACCGGGAATCGAACCCGAGCCTCCTGGGTGAGAGCCAGGTATCCTAACCACTAGACCATACCGGATCGGAACATTAGAACTCGTAGTCGCTTTAAATTGGGTTCTATCGGAAGAAGTAAGATACTATAAGATTTTTAAGGTCAATGGAAATACAAAACACCAAATAACAAACGAAATTATAAAAATAATCTATCTGCGGGGACAATTTCTCTTGAAGTGGAAAAAAATTAGACATTTCTTAATTTTCAAAATATATATATTTGTATATTATATTAATTTATACACTGAAAAAAAATTGCACAAAAAAATGTTCACGATTTGTATATAATCCTCAATGAGATTAATAAACAATAATTTGAGTTTTATTCAACTCATAACATTCAAATCAATATATTCTGTTTTCATTGTGCATAAAATTTTTTATCAATTTCAAACACAATAATAATTATTAGTTAATTTTTAAACTTAAGCTGTCGAATTAATTTCGTATATAGAGCGTGTATAATAGAGTGTCAATTAAGAGTCACCGACGCTTATAAACCAATTCTTATTTAATCGAAATAAGTTCGATATGAGTTACAATTAATTTTTTTATATATCACAATGTTACACGTTTTCATACAGAAACGTTGTTTTATGTTCAAAATTTTATTAATGCAAGCATTATCAATTTATATTTTGCATTCAATATTCGAATTATAAGAGCAATATATTTATAAATAATAATTTCAATTTCTCTACAATTCATCAATGATAATGATGAGCATCTTGTAAACAATATTGGTATAATTGAACTAGCTATCATGCGAATAATAATATAATTTTTGCTTGTTTGTTAGTGCAAATAATAACTCGCTCTTTTAAGCTTAAAATATTGCCATGAACGTTTGCATATCATGTACACTAAAAATTTCGCTATTTCAATTCATCATTTATAACAAAATCTATTAAATTTCCATTTGTAAATAACGGGCTGGAAATAACAATTATCCAATATAAATGTAATTGCAAATCGAAAAAATGAATGACAATAATAACAGGATTGGAAAGATGACTTAAACCTAGTCTGGTAGATTGAGTATAAAAAATGCGTGGAAACAAAAGTTTCTCTAATGCACAAACGGACTTACACTCATGTAACTCACGAAAATTTCAACAAATAATAAAATAGACTCTATAAATTTGTGAAAGAGATAAATAAAAAGTTATCAACTTGGCAGAATACAGAGAATATTCTTTAGCACCATCTACAAGTACGTATATGTCATACAGTTGAACATTTGTGCCTTTTATTGATATAAGAAACGTTGCATCTGTCACAGAATTGTTTAATCTTGATACCACCGATATCTTTTTGCAATCTAAGTCGTGCTACCGGCTTATCGCCTCTCTCTCTGAGGTTTCTGGTAGCGATAACTTCCTCCCTATGTAATTTCGCTTTGCCATTTCTAAGACGTCCAACTTGACTTCGCATCAACCGGGCAGCCGAAAACGCTGGCTCGACACTTCCTCCCTTGCTCCTCCCTTCTTTATTTACAATCCTAGTGTTGCTTTCAATTTTCGACTTACTTTTGATCACACTAGTGTCGTCCTTCTTGTTCAGTCGATTTTCCTTCGACTTGTCCAGAGGCAGTGTTGCAGCAGGGTATTCCACTTCTTGTTTAATCGTAATCGACGTTTGATTCTGCTTGAACCTTTTAGGTTTTCTCGAATCCATTGGCCGCGGTCGCTTGCGACTCGATTGGAAAGAAGACACATTGGTTTTTCGTGGTCTGAGAGCTCTCGATACTGATTCCACTTTGATCTCTAATGGGGCTACTGTTTCAGCTGGTTCAACTTCGACCGACCCTCGCGACTCCTCTGACTGAGTTCTCGAGGTTTTAGAAAGCTTCTTCTTGTTTGATACAGAACCGACTGAGTTACCCCGAGACCGTAAATTTGGTCTGCGTTCGACACTGCCTATTTGATTTCTACACAAAGGATTTCTTAATCGTTTTAAAATCGTTTCCTCGTTCAGATTCGTTTCAGTCTTAGATGGTTCTTTCAGTGGCTCTTCAGAAGAGTCAGTATTCATCTTAGTTGTAGATGTTTCTGTATCAATTTTGTTCAGATTGACTATCTTTCCTAGGCGAGATAGTCTTGAATTCTCAGCAATCAAGATCTCCTTTTTTCGTGAAGAATGGAGATGAAGTTTCGCACAGTCCCGTCCGTGGTAGCAACGACAGCAAGTCTGACTTGGGAAAGTTGTGATTGCATTTTTACCTAGACGGGTTCGTTCAATTTGAGCGACCTCTTCCAAACAGTCCAAATCGATGGGTTCGCTTTTGATCTTGAAATTGCCAAAGTGCACCATCGGAGAGATTATTTCGTCGGCGGTTTTTTCTTTCCTCATCCACGACAGCTGACTCTTTAGATTATCATCGGTCTTGATGCACTGGAAATAAAACTTGTGAAACTCTTCCAATTTGTAACTGCACCTGTGACACATCTGTTTTGGCAGCATGTCCATCTCGTGGACCTGGAATCAAAAATAATTTTTTTTTGTTTTTGGAAATTTGCAACCATACATACAATTAAACTATAGATTTAATGAAACTCGAATATGTGAAATTAATATAATCAAAGTTTGAAATTAAATCATAAAGTTTAAATTGGTATCGTGTCAACTCGGCAACTTTTTTGCTCGTGTCATTCGTTTCGGTGAATTCATTCTCAAGAGGAAATTAAATCCTTTGTCTCGATTATTTTGTTTCATTAGAAAAGCATGATTGGAATGTGTGCGAAATTTTTATTAGTGACATTCCACTAAGATAATTAATTGTATTTAAATAATTCTGCTCGATCGAACTTAAAATTTTTGTATGAAAGATTTTAAAATCAACCGAGCAAAAAAATCAAATGATTAAAAACCACGCCACAATTATCAGGATGACGTGGATTAAGTTTCTGCGCTTTCAAATTCTGCATCCACTCAGATTGTCAATCTGATTTAATCATCAATCATTAAATAAAACCTCAAATTATATTTCAAGCCTTCACTTCGCTAAAAAAAAAACTTTCAAATTATTTCACTGATCTATTATAAACATCAAAGACCTAAAATTCCCATGCATCTCACTGTTTTCTTATTTATACCATTTTAATGATTCCATCTCGAATTATCAGTTCCCCATTAACATTTTAATTCAAAATCAACAAACTTGAAAGTCAAACATATTTTTCATCCGAGGTTTGTTATTTCCAATTTTGATCGTTAAATTTCTTCATCTGTCTGTTGTTGTTATAAACATTGTGAAAGAGATAAAAAAAAAAAGCGAAAAAAATATCTAAATAATGATTAGCGCAGCTTTGAAGGTCATCAATGGAAACTTGAAAGGTAATAGAGACGCGAAGCACGCAGAACTGTCAGTGTGGGTTGAATCGACTCCTACGGTCCAAATCGGATAAAAGAAGGACCAAAAAAGATCGCCCAGAAAAGCAGTGGGGTGGGAGAGGGGAGAACACAAGGGAAGGTTGCAAATAAAGCGACTCACCGAGATCGGTAACACGGCATGTATCTTGTCGATGATGGCTGCCTTTTTGTCAAAAATGTTGATGGATATCTCCGAGTGTTTGCCGCACAGTCGACAGATCCGACATGCCTCCAAAGTTTCCATTTCGACGCCGAGACCAACCGCCCCAGGAGAGATTGCGCCGCGCTTTCCCTCCTCTCTGAGTAATCTTTGCCGTTGACAGACAGACTTTTCTGTCCGCGATCGTCGCGCCACGTTGCGTGCACTTTGCGCGCGCGAACCCACTCCTCTTGTCCGTAAAGCTCTCCGGATCCGAACTATACCGTTCATCCAAACTCATACATTATTTTCCTCTTTCTCAGCGCGCATTATACCTTTCTTCAATCAATTATTTATTTTCATCGTCTCAGACTTTCTATTTGATGATTGATCTATTTCATCGAATTGTTATATTTTGTTTAGCTAACGCAAACTTTATGTTTTTATTTTGTTCGTGCAAAATTTGTTTATCTGGATTATAAAATTCAATAAACAGATTGAATATAATTCAATTTTGTAATAACAGAAGAATTAATTTACGAGCGATCAGTTTGGTTTGCTGTCTAACTATGCGACGCGGACTTTTCAGCTAAACTACTTTCGTCTGACTAGTGGCACGGGAATCTCCTTACTCCTTTCGCCCAGCAGTTATGTGTGCACAATTCATGCTTTCCTTCTAGCACTGCGCATTAAAATTCTCTGTTATGATTGTCGGTAAAACAGACATAATGTGAAAGTTTATCATTCAATTTGTTTGTTAAATTATTTGCTTTGAAAAAACAATAAATCATTTGACTTTTTTTCTAGCAGGATATCAAGCAGGTTTAATGGAAAACCAAAACTGCTTATCCGTTTTCAAAAAACTAATTTTATTAACTTTTTTCTGTTTTGAATTGATTGTTTTCAACAATTTATTTTCAACAATTTAAACCATTTCTATGAAAAATATGTTTTTTTTTTTTATTTTAAATAATTGCATACTGCAATTTCACAGATTATAATTTATTTTTTCTTCTAATTTGATTAATACCACTTCCGTAACGCAAAACAAAATATAAATAAACGAAATAAAAATATATACGACTGTATAAAAATGTTTAAAAATCATGATTGAACGTATTATTGATAAATTTGTACACGTCAGAAGTGCGTGAAAATTCAGCTATTGATTGACTTCGACGGTAGAATACTGGGCAATCTAGGGATTCACATTTGACTGGTTCAGCCTGTCCCAAACAGGAGTAGCATAGCTGTGAACAGTATTAAACATCTTAGCTAATCTGTAACGAGTTGAAATCTAGCTATTATTAATGAAATTATTTTTACTTGATTAATCAACTGGTTCACTCTTTCCATCTGTCTCATTTTTTCTGTCAGAACGACGACAGTTTCTCCTGGCTTTTTTGTACAATCTTCACAAATCCCCTTGTTGGATGTCTGCTTCCCGCAGGCTGTACACATCACATTATCAAAATACTGTGAGATCGTTATTTTTTGCTTGTCTTCTGAATGAGCAACTGCTTTTTCCAGACATCTTTGACCTAGTCGATGAGGCATCTTGTTGAACCTGATAAAAGTACAGTGAAAATATCATTAACTGTAATTTATTTATTTTTATAGAAAAGCTGTGTGATTGAGACAAAATGATGTACCATAAATTAGCATCAGCTCCAATGAGATTCAAACATCTGTTTAAAGGTGGTATGATAACTCGGGTGATATAATAGATGGCATTGAGTCTCAAACCAGGATCCTTTATAACTTCCATCGGCGACTTGACGCAACGTATAAGGGCCTCATTCGGAGCACCTGCTACAACGACATATCTCACTCTTTCATGATTGCGCGGCACAGCTCTGGGATCATGCTTCATGAGCCTGCGAGTTAATTCCAAAGCAGGTACACAGGCGGTTGGTTTGTACCCCCGCAATCCACGAAATTCTCTTGCAAACGTCAAATCTTCGATGGACACTTTGCCTTGTAATATTTTGTCGAATTGTCGAGTGACATAATCCTTGATCAGAGACACGTCTTTGGTTTCAAAAAGAATTTTCAGTGATTTAGCCAGGATCTTTAAAAAAAATTGTATAGTGCAAAAATTAGTTAAAAAATTATATATTAAATTGTTTGAAAATTTAACCTTTGACACCGCTGGACAACCATCGCGACGAACAGTTTCTATCCCTTTAGCTAAATAGACTGGTTTTTCATCTTTTAAACTTTCGTACATGTAACCACAGTATCGTTTTTTGGTCTGCAATCAGAATAAGAACTCCCAGTCAATTAGTCAAAGAAAAGTTGAAGACAAAAACGAAACTTTAGTTTTTTTGGTGACAAAGAAAAAAGAATACTTGTAAGATTGACGGTTGGAGAACTTTTTCAAATTTTAATTTAACAGGTGGAGGATTTGCTTGAGTGACAACATCGGCCATTTCCTGACCAATTTTAAAAGCCTCCTCGCGGGTCTTTCCCTTCAGCAGGATGAATAACGAATCTGTATCTCCGTAAATGACACGAGCGCCCCATCTTGGAGTTGATTCCACGATTCGAATTGCACGCTCAAGAGTTTCTTTTCCTTTGCTTACAACACTGTCTCCCACCTAGGAATACAATTTAACAATTATAAATACAAAAGGATGTTAACATTTCTCAATAATTTCAATCAAATGTTTTTTTTTTACCTCAATACAAGGCATTCTACCACTGAAATTAGCCGCCGTGTAACCATAAGTTACATTGGCAATGAGTTTCAAACCTAACTGACGGGAATGCAAAGATCGCTGCAAAGTTTTGTCACTCGATGGATGATCTTTGATAGATTTCTTCACCATCAGTCTACAGTTCAAAATTTCCGTTAACATCTGCGGCAATACACCTCTACGAACTTCTGGCTTCACAAAAGCAACTCCACAAGGCGAAAAATTAACTTTGTCCTCAAGTTCACTGGCCATTTTTGTATTCACTTTTAATGTTGTACAACCAAAAACGAATGGCCTAGACCTGATAAATCAATTCGTTGAGATTTAAACAATCTTAATTGCTTACAATTCAAACTTGAAATTTTTTGTTTGCAAATATGCTTACTGTCCAATATGTTCTATTCGACCTAAACAAGTAGAGAAACAGTAGTTGTACGCAATGATGATGCTGGGATATAAACTTTGGAAATCAAGAACAACTAATGGATCGCTGTAGAACGAGGATTCTGGCTCCATAATCAAAGGTAAAGCTTCTGGCGCTCGCATGGAAGCTCGCTGGTTATTTGAAGGTGAAACTGCGATGTAATTCAGCGGCTTTGCCAATCGCAACATCATTGACTCAACTCGAAATTGTGAACCACGCGAAAACACTTCGTAAAACTGTACGCCGTATAGTCGAGCGAATTCACTTGTACGACCTGAAATTATTTTATGTTTTAGTTTTCGAAATAATAAATCACTTATTTCAGATTACTTACCAATTATATCCAATTGTTCTAAGATTCGCAAAATTCCGGTAACCCTTTTAACATAATAATCGATGACTTTGCATCTTGATCTGTGACTAGGACTCTGCCAAAATTCAGTTAGAGTTTTGTAAGAATAATAAGGAACCCTTTCATTCATCACATAGTACATGATATTTTCAAAAGTGTAACTGTTGAGTGCTAAAAGAAATCATATCATCCAATGAATCTTGTCTTTGAATTGTCATTTAACCATTTTAGAATTACTTTCTATACCTATTTCATATCTCATGGTTTTCCAAATCTCTAAAACTATACGTCCTGGTAGCTTGAAATCAGCATGTTCATCGAAGTCTAATGCTTTTGGTTCCCAACTATACTTTACTTTAGGAATTCTAGATATTCTGCTGGAAAAATTCAAGTTGAGAAAAGCCGCTCTTTGAAAGATGTATCCCCAGGAGAGGTTTTCGAGTTCCCAACCGACCAGAATCTCTGGATCGTACTTAACAACTAAACTTATCAGTTCGTCTATCATGAGCGCTTCATTGCTAACGTACTTCAGATTGACATAATTTTTGGGGATGTAATCTAAGTTGTCATTGCTAAGTACAATCACTCCTAAAATAAAAATTCAGTAAAGTTTCTTGTTTCAAATGTTTCATGTATTTTAGCCATCAACATTTTTTGTTACCATAATCTAAAGGTTTGATCGGTGATGTAGGAGGGACATCATTTTGTATCGAGTAGAAGAGCGCTTTTATGGCATCTTTCTGAGGATCAGGAACAAAATCTTGACGAGTGTCGATGTGAACTTCGACGCACATGATGGTGATGAATTGATTCTGTTTAAAAAAAACCCCAATTATCAACTCTGATTTGAACTCAACACTCGAAAAATTCCGTTTCTTACCTTGGCTAAAGTTTTCGAGTGCAAATTCTCAGCCTCAACATTATCCCTCGTACTGTCAGACAGAAACTCAATCTGACCGCACGAGACACCAAAATGCGCCGACGAAGCCGCACTTTTCATCAGCTTTGTATTGTCTAACAGTTGTTTAACCGACAAATCAATCGAAGATTCAACTGGACTTGGCGATGGCTTCTCTGAGGATCTCACATTTTCAAAAATCGGTTCTTGCTCTTCTATCAAAGTATCATCGTTGGAACAAGGCGACCCGCAGATGGTCTTGTCGTCATCATCTGAATCCACCCTGATCGAAATTTTGTCCAAGATTGAAGTCTTTCCTCGGGAGCTTTTTGATTCCATCTGTTTCTTCCTCTGTAGATATTCCTTCGCCTTTAGCCACGTCTCAACACGTCTTCTACTGGGAGGTTTCAGTAACGGAGTTATCCGCAAAAGAGAATGACTGGCGAAACTTTTTTTGTCATTTCGTTGTTTTTCAACGTCAAAAGCAACCTGAGAAGATTCGAAGATCTGGACTTTGGCATTGCGCCAATGATCTATCCCAAACACATCTTCCAGTGCAGGGACAAGTTGTTGCAGACTGGAGACCCCTTTGGTAGAAACCTTGAGGATCTTATGAGCCATCTCTTTTTGACCATCAACGTCCTCTTCGTTGTTGTAAAACGGTTCCTGATAACGACACTTGGGGATGTCGTACGTCTCCATGGTGGAGATTATTCGCTCCCGAGATGGGGCATTAAATTTCGGACGGATCGAACAATACTTGTCGAGTGATCTTGAGATTGACAGCATGTTAGAGAATGAACTTTGTTGATTGGAGGATGAAAATTCGAGTCTGATATCTTCGATCTCTGAAGGTGATTCTATGCTTGATTCGGATATTACATCGGAAGGTTCTTCCGAAAGATGTTTCTTCTGAGACAGTCCTTTGGTAAATTGAAGTTTCCTTGCTACGCCTCTATTTGATTTCTTATACTTTTTCCGCGTGAGAATCGGACTGTTACTGTCTCCTATGAAAATTACTTTATCTACATTTTGTTCTTCATGAATGAAACACGCAGAATTCAATGGTTTTTATGAAATATATTATTTATTTATATATCTGAACAATTTTAAAGATAAATCACCTCATAAATTAATATAATAACTCTTATATATAAAAGGTTTAGTTCTCCTCATAACTCACCTCTGGTTTGCGAGTCATCTGAATCTTCAGCCAACAACACGTCATCATCTAAATAATTTAAAAAGTAATAGTTTTAATAATTTTAAATAAAATCAAAAATGAAGTAACAATAATTGTACCTTGCAAGTCAGGATGTACATTGACTTTTTTATGGATACTCCTGAGAACCTCAAGCTCTTTTCTTTTTGTATCTGCATTTGACGAGGGTTCGGGTATTCGCAATGGAGATTCCGCTCTCACCCTGGGCGACGTAACGATTTCAATTTTCAAAGGCGAATATTTTCTAGAAGAGCTTGGACTGTTGAGAAAATTGCGTGCACGTGGAGAACGGATCGGGGTCTTGTGAATGCTTTGAAGTTTTCTCATCTTCGTCGTCGAGCCAACTGTTGTACAGTGTTCTGGTCTTTTACGTTTCGGCGTTTTATTAATGTCATCGTTTTCAACTGGATTATAGGCACAGACTCGTTTTTCAAAACTTTGAAGTGTGTAATCGGCTTCCTCCTCGGAACTACTTGAATCGCACGGACCGTCAAACGCAGGGATATTGAAGTCCGACTTTTTTCTCGATTCCGGGACCGAAAAATCATCCTTAAACATCTGCGAAGGAATAGTATCTGGAGATGGTGATTTTGGATGTTCTTCTGGAGCTTCGGTGAAGGGGTCGATCTCCCAGTTGGTTAAATTCAGATCAGGAATTTCATCCTCGTCCTCTTCATCAGCTGATCCTTCTTCTATCTCCACGTCAGTTTTTTGCGAGCCTAAAACGCTATCTTCGTCGACAACTGGATGACTTTCTGACTCTTCAGCTAAGTATTCTAAAATATCCAACAGTGACATATCGCTGAACTGAGCTAAAATTAAATAAAACAAACAATTGTTAAAAACTATATATAAATTGTTGAAATGAATTTAGAGAATACAATGTTTATTACAAGAAGATTCATTGTGTTGAACAGTTTCATTCAAAGTCTCATCATATCGAGATCCAGACAGATGATTTTCTACATTCGATGCATTCGCTAAGTCCTCATCTTCATCAACAGCTATAGGGTATGATTCGTTTGACTTTATAGACGAAGTGTCACTCTCAGCGCTCTGCAATAATTTGAAATTTATAAATGTACAGAATGAATTCTGAAAATTACACAAACAAAATAAATATGAAAGCCGTACTTGCGTAATATGCAACAACCTCCGTGCAAATCTTTCTCCCTGATAAACATCGTTGTCAGTCGGCGGTAATTCAATGTTCCTTTCACACGTTAACGGACAGACCATCTCCGTGTCTGCAGTAGGAAGTCCGGCTATGGATCGTCTTAATTTTTCTTCCTCCCAAATGGCAGCGATCCCTGGATTAATATCAACTCCATTTTCAATTGCCAATCTGTTAATGATGTCTTGAGCTATAGCGTCTACTTCCAATTTGCATGTGCTTTGTTTCAAGATCGAATTAGGCATGTACTTTTTTTCTTCCGACGGGGGTGTATCTTCATCGGCAAACATGTCACCGCTCAATAACTGTGCTTCTCTTCTATGATAGATCTCTTTTAGATCCACAAAACTCATTCCATATATATTGTAATCCATCATGAACTGAAGTATAAATGGGATGTGCGCTTCGTGAGTTTGAAAAACTTGATCCATAACAGAACCATTCTACAAGATTAAAATTTAAACCACTTTTTTATATAAAAAATTTCAACCTATATCAAATTCTAAATTAAAATATTAATTTATGGTCTGTACCTGCAGCAGTTCTGTTGCTTTTTTCACCATTGCTGGATTATAGAAATAAATTTTGTAAAATTTATGCTTCTTCTTGTGATATCCATAGAACGGTCTAATAGAAAGGGAAAATTTGTCTTACAGATCTGAATGAGTACTTTTTATAATAAAATAAAGCTTGACAAAACTTACATCCCAGTGACATTTTGTATTTTGAACACATGCTGTGTATTTGCTTTAGCAGAAGCCAAAGTTATGTTTATAGCTGAGTCCAAAGCAGAAGCTAAGCGATACACAAAGTTGTCTGTCACATTGTTTGTGCAAGGTATGTAAATGTATGGGAATACCCCATGAATGTGTAAACAAACTTTTTCTCCTGTAAAATGAAAAGTTTCATATTATACCCAACAAATTTTTGATTTTTGATTTATAAATAATCAATTACCTTTATCTGTTGTTCCAAACATACGTATCACAGGAACTTGCTTGATTTCTGATCCTCGAAATTCTGAATAAGATGGATCTAACATTGGCACCGGGGTGCACTGATAACTGTCTGCAGATACCAATCGTACAGACAGTTTCGCTTCCGAAGCTCGACTGACATTTGACGTGTTTGATGACATCTAAAAATTAATTTTTGTTTAATTCAATACAAATTTAATCCAACTTTCAAACTCATTTTAATTGTTCAATTACAAATTTCAAACATTCGTATAGGTTATACATTTTATAACTTGAAAAAATAAAATGTCACTCACGTTCTATGGAAGAAAAATCAATCTGAGTTTCTAATATGTTGTCCTCGTGCAAATCAATCATATTTTGTTGTTCAAAGTGTTAAACAAGAAAAATAAACTTGGCTATACAAAATGTAAACATTGCAGTTTTTTACTTCATAACATCTTTCCCCTGTTGTATGGGATAGTTTGAAAATCGTACGTCAGGTGTCTCTGCAGATTGGTTATTAATGTTGGTAGCAATTGAGTCATTCAAGGACATCAGCTGTGTATGGCACAGCTACAACGATGAGCCGCAAAAACTCCACACAAATTACACAAAGAAAAAGGACATCAGCTGATATATTGCGTGAATTATAACCTCATAATTGAAGCCACTTTTCTTGAAAAAAACCTCATAACTAAAAAAAATCTGTGACTAAACGAAAAATACAAACCTCTCAAGACAATATCTAATAACACAAAAGTACTTCGATCCAAATTGTTGTAGTTGACAATTGGTTTTAAAATCTGTTATTCGCAATCATGGAGGAAGATAAAACACCAAGTATGTATTTATTTACAAATAGATTGATGGTTTCTTTAGACAGCGTTTTTACATTTTATTTCTTTGTTTTTATAGGCAAACTTAAAGAATATATTGTGCCCAAGAAATGTATAAAAACTCCAGATGACATGAATACCTGGTTTAACTCTGAAGCTTATTTGGTGAGTAAAGATCCAACAATTTTTTTCATTAAACATGCAAGAGTGATTTTAGATGAGCGCCAATTTTCTTGGCATGTCTAGGAATACCTTGGTTTCATTTCGGCACTAAACGAAGCTGTTCAAGGAAAAGCTCTGAATTCAGAGTGCCATGTCTCACCAGTTGTTACAAATGTCGTAAATATGTTGAACACATTTGATGAATGGATTAATGAAATACCGCCTACTGAGCAGCCTCAAAGATTTGGAAATAAAAGTTTTCAAACTTGGCACAACAAACTAACCGAGGTAATTCATCATTTTTCAAAAGATCATACTTTTCAAAAATTCAATTCGAATTAAAAACAAAACAATTGTACAATGATTTATATCTTTTGCAGCTTGCTGAAAGTAATTTAAAAAATGTAATTCCTGCGGAATTACATGCAGCATTACCAGAGGTAACTGTTTATTTACTAGAAAGTTTCGGAAATTCTACAAGAATCGATTATGGAACTGGGCACGAGATGGCTTTTATTATGTTTTTGTGCTGTATGTTCAAAATCAACGCTTTTCATCAACCTGACAAAACTGCAGTAGTCCTCAAAGTATTTAATAGGTAGGTGGTATTCGCGTCTCTTTTGACTGCATTTTTATTATAAACAATTTTAAGCACACCTCAATTATGTAATTATGTGAAAGTTTCAATTTATGAGCGAGCAATTTTTATAGATACCTCGAACTAGTAAGAAGATTGCAACTTGTTTATCGAATGGAGCCAGCAGGAAGTCATGGCGTTTGGAGTTTAGATGATTATCAATTCGTTCCTTTTATTTGGGGAAGTTCTCAATTGATACGTCAGTAATACATAATTTCTTGAACTGATAATTCAATGATATGAAACATTATTCACGAATTGTTTTTTTTTTTTCGCAGGACATCCTCGAATTGAGCCAAGAGGATTTTTAGATCCGGATATTTTGGAGCTGTATAGTAAACAGTACATGTTCTTAGGATGCATCGAATTTATTTCTAAAGTTAGTCTCGTAAAATTAGTTGTGAAATTTATTGTTTGGACCAGTTAAAAACCTATTATTCAAATTAATTGTAAATGTATTTATTGCTTTTACTTTTTTAGGTAAAAACTGGTCCATTCGCAGAACATTCAAATCAACTCTGGAATGTGAGTGCAGTACCATCATGGCAAAAGGTCAACAGTGGGTTGATTCGAATGTATAAAGCAGAAGTAAGTTTAAATTTTGTAATATTTTTGTTTTATACATGAATAGAATATAAAAAGTGCATTTTTGAACATTTTTAGGTACTTTCAAAGTTTCCTGTTATTCAACATATTCTTTTTGGATCATTGCTATCTATTGAACCAGCGATACATTCATCAGATTCTAAGACCGATGCAACTTAAATGTATTTCATAACTAACATTTGTGAGATTAGAAGTTACTATAGAATGTTTCAATCGAATAATGGCATGTTGATTTAATTTCAATATTATTATTCATTGGATTTTGTATGTTATTTTATTCTCTAATTTTTTTTTCTATGCTAACAAATAAATGTACAAAGGTATACAATTTCTATTTTTTTTTATTTTCAAGTACGAATTCAACATTTGAAAATAAAACTTCTTTCTCGATGTAAAATGATATAATATTTTATTTTTAATAACTCATATAAATTTAATTGTTCAGTCAAGAAGATTTGTAGGCGCCTTATTTTGTACTAAAACCCATTCTGTATTTTCTCGAGTCGGTGTAATTTGTGGAAATCTA
This sequence comes from Trissolcus brochymenae, assembly GCA_030523145.1. Classification (NCBI taxonomy): domain Eukaryota; kingdom Metazoa; phylum Arthropoda; class Insecta; order Hymenoptera; family Scelionidae; genus Trissolcus; species Trissolcus brochymenae. Next base: position 169,276 of record JAQQRF010000027.1, on the reverse strand, counting down.
CTCATGGCATTAGTTCTTTGATTTTCCATTATTTCTAATTGCATCTTCATATTTTTGTGCAATTTTTCAAGTGCTTCCTACAAAGAATGAGTAATTAATTATTTTTGTTTGTTACATTAATTATCTAGACTGATGTATAAAAAACTTACTTTTTCATCATTTAAATTCACTATTTCTGACTCTTGTTTTAAATTATCTTCATCAACATTTTTTGTCATCCGAATTTTGTTTTGATCTAAAAGTGCAAGCTCCGTTTGAACTCGTAAGTACTCTTGTGCCAACAGCTTGTGTTCTTCAAATATTTTTAATGATTCTATACACGTATAATCTGGTGAAACTGGTCGCAATTCAGCATCCAATAATTGATAAACACTGTCCAGGTCTTCATGTGAATCTAATTTAAACAGAAATTGTGATATTAATAATGAAGTAAAACAAAGATTCTAGTCTACTTACCAATTGAATATTTCTTTACTTACTAAAAATAGAGTTGTCTGTTTGCAATTTTTGTTTTTCTGTATCACTCATATAACTTTGATCCCAAACTTTATCGAATGCCCATGCATTCTGAAAATATATTTAGTAGTTTAATTGTTAATTAAAATGATAAAGAACCGATACTAACTTTAGGCAAGGTTCTTTAAAACTATTATAATTACCGAATCACATTGTATGTGTAACATCGTCATGTTTTGTCCCCGTTCTTTCATATTATCAGAGAACATAACGTTATTCGTTTGTGAATTCATGAATCCAAATGGATCAATTGGTTGTACATCAATATCACTTTGTTCAACAACCAAATCTCGCTTTGAATGTTCAGGTAATTCTTTAAAACCTAAAAAAAACATTGATCAGGAAACATTTACAGATAAATCAAAATATTTTTTTCAAAATATTGAATAACCAGTGTCAGTGGAACTGTAAGGGAGACTCAGATCGTCTGTTTGTTCTAAAGTGTCTGTAATGTGATTTTGAGACTTATCATCAGTACCTACAAATGATAAAATATTTGTTACAATAAATTTGATTGAAACAAAAGTAATGCTTGTATTTTCATTTCGTTTAAAAACATTTGTATGAAAAAAATATATACTCGATGAATATTCTACAGGCTCCAATTGATTCGAAAAGAACTCAGATATTCGTGACATTATACCAACCACTTCGCTCATGGACGGTCTTTCTTCGGGTTCTTTTTTCCAACACCTGAAATAATACTTTAATTTATTCACTTTTACGAAATTGAACCTAACTATTTATGATTAAAATTATACCTTGTCATTAAATTTTCTATCGGCTGTGGACAATTTTCAATCAGCGGTGGTCTTTGGCCTAAATGCACTGCCCACATGATTCTATAAGCTGAACCGCCAATTTCATCAAACGGTTTCTTTCTAGATATGATCTCCCATAATATAATCCCCCAACTAAAAACGTCGCACTTTTCGGTATATCGTGAGCCTTCAAAAACTTCGGGTGCCATCCAGGCTGCGGAACCCTTATTGTTAGTCATGTAAGTATTCAGATCACAGGCAGTACCAAAGTCACAGATCTTTAAAGTCTGTCCACCAAGAATCAACAGTAAATTAGGAGGCTTTAAATCTCTGAAAAATTAATTTCTTCGATGAAGTAATTTCTCGGAGCAATATTTATTGATTTTAAAAATTAAACAAACCTGTGAATTAGTGGCTTGGGTTTCATATTGTGCAAGTACGCAACTCCCTGGGCACATTGCAAGGCCCAACTCATTGCGTGAGCAGCTGTGTACTGAGGTAAAGGTTCATCGCCATGCAACACTTGAAGAAACAAAAACAAACAGCACGTATGATTTTTTAAATTCGTTTCTGTTATATCAACTGAACATTCGTCTTACCATTGTATAACGATCCACCTTCGGCATATTCCATTATTAAACATACTGGATTTTTTGTACATGCTCCATATAATTGAACTATATTAGGATGTGTGACCCTAGATAGTTGTCGGACTTCTACTGCAAAAGCCTTTCTTTCGTGCTCGGTGTTTATATGTTTGACTGCGACGTATCGGTTTCTCCATTTTCCTTTCCAAACTACTCCGAATGAACCTTTTCCTACAACCTGTAATGAATGACAGATAATAGTTTTAAATAATCCCTTTTTAAATATATTTTGTAAAAAATTTGTTGATTGTTTGAACATTATATGTTTTTGACATTGTAACCACCAACAATGATAAGGAAAAATAACCTAGAATGAGCAACAATAAACTGCTAACAAACAACAATGGACAGTGCAAATCACGTTAATGTTTTCAGTTTAAATTAAAAGAATTATCAAAATTATATAATTGTAGAAATATTTGTACAGGTAATTCTTTCTTTTTTATATGTTTGTAATTTATTGTACTACCTCTTCGATTTCGATTTCTTGATAATCAATTTCAGCAACAAATTGTTGCTGAAGGTTAATGTCGCAGTTTGACATTACACATCAATATCATCATCGCAAGCGTGAGAAAAATTTTAAGAATAGCCCCCTGGTTAACTTGTGTTTACTGGAACGATAATATCTTGCCTTCAGGCTGCTTCAGGCGGCATAATAAAGAATATACAATATAGGTAGAAAATCCGTGACTTCCATAATCGAAACAGCTGTTAAAAGCAAAGTCTTTGAAAGCAAAAAAAAATTTATTAAAAAAATTGAAGTAATTTATTTGTAATGGAAAATAAAATAAGTTCAACTGTTGAACAAACGATTTTTTTCATGCTTTTTGTTAATATTATTTTCAAATACATTGCGCGTATGACTTTGGTGGTGTCGAAGAAAGCAAACATAACCTCTTATAATTATTATTATTTTTAAATTTGAGATTCGTTGTTTATGAGTTAGGTATCAAATAATTATTTATAAATAAATGTGAACTTTTGTTTTAATATATATATATATATTTTTTTTAAATGTCATTTTTATCAAGTCATCATTTTAGCACTGATATACTGAACAGTTATTTATGACGTCTTAGATTTTGCTTCAATTTCGCAGACTTTGTTAAAGTTTCATTTGGCATATTGAAAACGGCTGTTTTGTGAATGAATTCCTTTGGCTGATTTGGTCTGAAACAAACATAAAAATATATTATTTTGAAATACAAAAATGATTTGAGCAAACTTCAAGAAATCGTATAATATTTTTAAAATTGTTTTATTCAATGATACCTTTTATTAACAACAAGAGGGAAAGTTGCAGTTTCTAAACTTTTTCCTGCATTTTTCATATCTTTAACATTTTTCTCACTCGTTTTTGAGGTCTTGGCAACATTCTTCAAAGAACTTTTGGAACGAGAAGAATTTTCTTTTTTCTTTGAATTTTCTTCTTTCTGACTTGTACGGAGCGAGTGGTCAATTTTCTTTTTGTTCTGACTTGTCCTCATATCAAAAACATTTTCATACAATTCATCCTTGCCTCGTGGACCATTAAAAGCATTCACATAAGTTGAAACATCATTATCTTTCATTTTTCCATCATTAGTTAAACTCCTTGTCCATTTCCGAACTGGTGGCTCCAAAACTTTTGACTTTTTCCCCAGTCTCCTTAAATTATAATCCTTCTCTACAATCGAAACCACCGGTTTGTGCAATCTCACCACATTAGTTGATACCACATTTTTTTCATCCGATAGTAATACATTTTCCTGATTTTTCTCTTGCTTAATGATCAAACTTTGAAGTGGCGAAACTTCTTCAAGGACTGAAAAAAGCGATTTTTTATTAAAAGTTTCAATAATCAAATTTACTTTTCAGTTATAAAAGCAGAGAACAACTTACTTTTCACTTTATAGTTCCGCATTTGTTCCAAAAGTTCAGAATCAGTTTTCTTCTCAGTTGTAAACTGATTTGCTTTACTGCTCGAGGAGATTTCATCTAATTTTTCCTCATCCTCTTGAACAGTCGACTTTGACTCAGATTGTTCGTAAAACAATGAATACAAATCTTCCAACTTTCTATTCTCAACGACAGGATTCACGTTGAGAATCAATCGGACTGATTTCAAAGATGAAAGTGGAAAATTTTTCAGATGCGGTATGTCCGGATTGGTAAAAGGAATATGTACAGTCATCTTCGTTGTCCGAGTCACAAGAGATTCCTTCTGATCGCCAGACGAAGAATTTTCATTTTGTGCATTGCCATCAACTGATAATTACAAAAATAACCAGAATTTTAATTAACAATATTCATAGCAAGAATTAAAACATTGTCATTGAGCGATAATTCAGTCGCATAAATAAAAATGAATTGTTACCTTGGGCTGATTTTGTTGACTCTTTCATATCATCGGTAATAAAATTAATAGTAGTGATGTGTCCTCGATTTTTCAGCTCGTCTCGTTTCTTCTCGCTCGTTTCGCTGTGAGCGGTCTGCTGATTCACTCTTTGTTCCGTTTCTCTGCTCCTTTTGAGATCCGGGTTGAGCAAACCACCGAAAAAATATTTTTCGAACCTATCGTCGGCTGAACCTGCACTCAACGTACGACCGACCGGAAAATGTTTGCTGTTTTTGATATGGTTGCGTCTTCGTCTTCGAAATCTGTTCGTGGGCGGGGGTTTTCCATCGGTTTCTACTATGTTTACTTTTCCAGTATCCGGTGCAAAATGTATCTCGGTTTTACTGAAACCGACTTTTTTACCAGGACGATTTTCTTCTTTCTCTGATTTAGATTTTTCTGTTGTTTCTTCTGCTTTGTCCTGGTCAACATTTTCTTCCAGGGCTGAAAGTTATTGAATTAATTTATAATTAACTTATAAACTTTATTAATTTAAGATAATGTTTGTTTTATCTTTTTTTTTTATTATTTATCATTACCTTGAGATATAGATTGATCCCCAGACTTGAATTTTCGTACGAGTGTGCCTTTTTTCTCATTCTGATTGTTTTTTTGTAATCGATATTTAACTTCTGCGGGCAAAGATCTGCGCGTCTTACAGCTTCGCTCAAAGTTAGAATCCTCCTCTCGTACAGCCTCCTCTCCCAATAAGTTTGCAATATCTTCAGTCGAGCAACTCTTTTTACTTGTATCAAACAATTGGTTCGAACTTGAACCAAGACTGTTAAAATCTTCAAAGTTACTGAAGTTGTTCAATTTCGCGTGAAGATCGCGACATAACTTTGAGAGTTCGTCCAACATTAAATTTTCATTTTTTGTGTACCAATCCAGATCTCTGGCAAAGTCATCGAAAGAACTTTCCTGCAAAACATCAAAAATATATTATTTTTGTTCATTTCATTTTTTTTGTATTCAACTTTTTACCTCTTTAGAATATGTTGATTTGTGAGGGTGCTCCAAAACGTCAGTTGGATTTCTATTGTTACTGCTTTCGCTCGATGCCGGTATGACCAATTCCATAGCAAAATTTAAAATTACATTGGCCTGTTAGAAAAAAAAAACGAAAATTCATTCAAAATATAAAATATCATATCTATACATTGTTTTAATATTTATTAACTTTATTCAAAAAATACGATTTCAATAAAACAATGTACAAAAAAAAGTATATAAACTAATATATGAGATTACATAAATGATGTACAAATTTTTCTATAAATTGTTAAAAGTTGGCGAAACAAACACTCTAACAGCAAAGCTCACTGAACGTTTCCTTTTTTAGAATATGTGTATGCGCATGAACAATGATCAATGAAAGGTCCACCTTGAAGAATCTCAATCAGCTGGTGGGATGCGCACATCAAATGCAATCTCCATATAAAAACAAGTTCGCTCCATGCGAGTCAAATCGAAGTTGCATTCAAGTGATTCACATTTTAATATTAATTTTGTATGATTAATCTTTCAATTGAACAAACAAAGAAATCAAAATGCACCGTTTATAATCACGAACGCATCAATTAAAAAAAAAAAAAAACTTCTCTGTCACACGATGCAACAGTGCACAATCCCGCCGAAGGAACTTTTGCCCAATTAAAGTAGTTTCACTATATAGAAACTGGATGACGTCTCGGATAATTTCACCGAGAAAGTGTGATATCATTTTACATTTTCACTCGACGCGAAACTAACCGGATTGTTCAACTTTTATTTTAACAAAAAATTATTAATTGAAAAATTACAAATACGAAAGTGTAACTTAACACAATAAAAATGACACAAATCACTATTTGAATGTTCAAAAATTATAAGAAGAATTTGAACTTTCATTATGTTTTTAATAAACACTTACTGATTGTTAATTGTTAATTCATTTATTGTTTGCAAAAGTTGAATAACAAAAACGTTCCGATGGATGAATGAAGCGCACTGTCTATGCGTTCGTAGGTGCAGCTGTACTATCCATTGAGAGCGCCGAGTCGTTACTGCTCACTGAAACAGCAGACAAATATTTTTGTGGGAGGAATCTCTCTGGTACCACACAGTTTGAATGTGGTAATCCGGTTTGACTCGTTCAAGGCCTACTGAGGTAGACAATTTTCATCAACACCAAGGTGTGTGTTTAGTTATATACGTGGGCGGAGAGAAAAAAAGAGGTGATCAAAGTTAGCGCTGCAACTTGTTGCCTAAAATAGGGGGCGATTGCACCAATAAGTATTGTTTTTTTTGTAACAAATTTGTCGTGCAAAATCATTTCTTCATTTTCTACAATTATTACTTTTATTGTTCAAAATTTAATTGTCAAGTTTATTCAAACTGATATCTATAGGATTTTTAATTTGTTGTAAATTAAAAAACACTTTGTTTCATGAATGTAAATTTATAATTTTCGTAAGAATTATAAGTTTCATTACAATTCAAAAATTATTATTACGTTCATACATGATTCATGAGTTTTAAAAACTTTCATTTGTCAAGTTTCAAAACTACGTTTTGTTTTTGAGCCAATATTTTGAAATTCACTTGAGACGCACTGCACGCACAGTGTTCTTTTTCGTGTTATTTCTCAAAATTATTGCCCTATAACTTCACATATGTTGGACAGAATCTTTGACTTGTTAATAGCTTCGTTTATAACGCCATTCAATCGTGTTGCCTACAAAAGAATATTGTACAATTTGATTTGTTCATGTTAAAAAGTACACGAAATTGCTTGCAAAAGAATGTATGTTATCCTAGCCTACCTCAATTATGCATTCTTTTAAATCTGCTATTTTTGCATCAAGTTCTTCCGCAGTTGCATCACAACGAGGAGGGACACAGTTTAAGCATTTTTGTTTGAGATTCCCTTGATGTTGCGCCGGTGACTGGCAAATGCTTCTAGAAAGCTATATAATTTTTTTGTTACTTTTAAGGTATGATTAGATTTTATATGTACTTAAATTCAATAAACTTACGGTCACGATGTGTTCAGAAAATGGTCGTTCATTTTGTCTAAATTCTTCCTCACTTACTGAAAGAAAATTGTTAAGAGCATCATCTTTCCCAACTTCCTTGATCTAGAATGAATAAAATATTAACGTATTTTGCACGATTTTTTAATATAAATTTTCGATTGAAATTTTTGTGAAAAATGAACCTTTTCAATAAGTTTCTTATTTTCATCCAATATAGTCTTTAATTTTGCATGAAGACGTTGGTACAATCTAAATTTTTCCACGTTCTTTTCAGGAATATGCGGCACTCGAGACATTTTTGCCTAAAAAATGTATCACTTTTTGGTTGTATATCAAATTTCTATCCAACTATATGTGATCTATCAGGAGCAACGGCACTTCAAAGAAAGAAATAATTAACTGTAATACTCATGTTTTGAAAACAAGAGTTTGAAACTTTCAAAAGTTTTGCGCATGCATAGCGCTACTATGCCGAATATTTAAACTCAGATTTTTGGTCATACAGATTTTTAATAAATAAGGGTTTAAACAAAAGTTAAAAAGTTTTAATTTATTTATAAACGTTCCAAATTATCGAGTTTAACATAAATAAGAGAAAAAAAAAACATCTGTAACGAAATTTTAGCCTTCGATCATAGTAGGAAATTCGAAGGGAACGATAGGAAATTGTAAGTTTGGTACAAGTTTTGGTACACTGGTACACTTTTTCTTCTTCTATATTTTCATGCATGCAAATATTATAAAATATGCAAAATACAATAAAAGTTTCAGGCTTAATTCAATAGAGAATGGGCACATGAATGAAAGTTAGACTGTTTTTAGCGGATCAGTGTCGCACTGAGAGACTTGAATATTAATTGCATCGTTCAGTTTGTCGGACAAGACGATTGCGAAATGTTTTAGGAAACCTCTCTCCGAATCCGAGTGGTTTGTAAGAATCACATTTGTCCCACGATGAACTGCATCGAGAACGTCGTGGTGCAACATTTCTCCGGTTAGGTACAGGTCTGCCTCGATCTCTTTCAGAACCGATGTCCCAGAACCAGCACAAAGTGCTACAGTTTTTATATCCATATCTAAAAAGAAATATAAAAATATTCAAGTTCATTAGACACTGTTGAATTTAAAAGTTTTAAACAACTGAGACAAATTACTTGTAGTGTTTCGAGCACGAGCCAATCTGAGATAAGGCAGATTTGTCAACTTTTTCACCAGGTTGACCGCTTCTTCAATAGAAATAGGATTTTTTAAGATACAAAATCTTCCCATTCCATTTTCACTTTCAGTTTCTGATGGTTCAATAGGCACACTTTCTTTTAACTCTAAAATCGTAAGATTAATTTTTTTTATTTTTTATTCAAAAAACATGAACTTTAAAGTTAAAAAAATTTTTAGTAATTGAGAATCATTTTTTGAATATAATGTTCCATTAGAAAGAAGTACATACCAAATGCCGATGCAAGCCAATCGTTAACGCCTCCTTTTATAGAATCAAAACAAGTATGTGGCGAATATAGAGCTATTCTTCTTTCTAAACATTTCAGAATGATACGTTCCTATGAAACCAAATGAATGATCAATCATTTATATATTTTTTCAACTGCAACAATTTTATGTTCATTTGTTTAATTCACCTTCCAATGTTTATTACTCAATGATTTCAAAGGACTGAAAATCGGAGGATGATAAGATATGATGAGATCAACATTCAGCTCAATGGCTTCATCAGTTACGTCCTCGGTGAGATCATTAGTGAGCAATATGCTATTAATGTTTTTTTCTTCCGACGGCTCGAGAAGCAGTCCAACATTATCCCACGAAGCAGCCAGTTTCGGATTGGCGTAAGAATGAAGAGCATCCACAACTGTCTTCAAAGGAACTCCTGTTTTTGTCGCGGGAGCGCTCATTGTAAAGTCACAGCGTAATCGAGTCAATGTTCTATTTGCAACGGCACTTTTGAAGGCTGATTCCAAGCTTTTTTGTAATATCCTAATCATCTAGAACTTAAAAGTAGCACAACTGCAAGTCAAAATTAACAGCCCAACTTTTTTATACGTGAAAACAAAAAATGCTGAACTAAATTAAGTAATATTAAAACGCTATTTGCACATTGGAATTGGATCAAAATTGAGAAAAATTGAAAAAAAGGTGTTCAACCGAACGGATACACATATACACATTTAATAAAATAGCTGAGATTTATTTCTTCATCTCTTTATAACAAATTTATTTACAGCTATCGTGGTTAAAGAACCATAATTTAATTTGTCCATCGTCGCTGCAGGATGCGAGCTGTCCTGGAGTCACGGGGTTCCACTGGGCGCAATTGACGTCTTGGGTGTGAGCGTTGTCTACCGTACAAACCATGCTAAACGATGGCTCGTGTTTATCACTCTGGACATCTTCTTGAAATACTCGAACAATATCGTCCCCACAGGCAGTTACAATTAGTCCGGTCTTTTTGCACCAGTCAACGTCATAAACGGCTCTGCTATGGTATCCCGACAATGTGCACACACACTTCCAAACCGACGTGTTATCAGGTGTAGCAACACCGGTGCTATTCCCAGGCTTATACTCTTGCCATATTTTAATTGTTTTGTCGTCGCTACAGGTCACCATCCGATCACCGTCGGCGTTAAACGACAATGACCAAACTGTCGATGTGTGTGATGCCAATGTTGCTACACAACTCCAGTCACTGTCCACCACATCTTCTTTAAATATTTTCACTGTGTCGTCGTAACTTGCTGACGCCAAAATTTCTTCGTGCGGGTGCCATCTTACCTTAAATGAAGAATATTCAAATTAATATGATAAGTAATTGAATGAATATCCATAATATTAGAGATAATATTAAAACTAGTCTGTAATATCCATAATATTAAAGATAATATTAAAACTAGTCTGTACAATAGTCAAATTTATGTATCAGGAAGCGAATTTATTGACAAGTTATATAATTGAAGGAAAAAAACAATAAAGAGAAAACCCTATTGTAATGATTGTATATTATAAGGAATACAATATCATATTGTTCTACTGATGTTATTTCCAGGTTGATTGAATAAATAGAATGACTGATTTCTACGTTTCAACATGAAACAAATTACTTCCATATCGTATAACATCATTTTCTCAGTGAATCATAAAAAGATGCTTACTTTTTTAACGTCTTGTGCATGGGCGTTTATCACAGCGGCGCATTCAAATTCATCGTCTTGAATCTCCCAAACCCAGACAGATTTATCACGACTGCAAGTAGCCAGGAGTTGACCGCTGGCAGACCAGCAGACACTCTTCACTTCGTTTTCATGGCCTTCCAAAGTGGCATTGCACTCAAACTGTCCGGATTTTTTGTCCCAAATTGCAATGGTCGCGTCGAAACTCGCGGACGCAATGTAATTGCCGCAAGGCGACCATGAAATTTCTCGGATTGTTCGTGTGTGACCTTCGGTTAGGATTGTTTTGATAACCCACTTGGATCCCTCTGACACCCATATTCTTATCGTTTTGTCTTCTCCGCAGGACGCAAGACAGGAACCCTTCGGATGCCAACAAACATTCCATACCCTACCCCTGTGTCCGGTTAATGTTTGCTTTAGTTCCAGAGTACCCATCGTCACCTGAAAACACATAATTTGAAAAAAAAATGTTTTTTTTTTTTTTTTTAATTCTCTTTACTTTAATTTTAATTCTTCATAATTTTTATTGGACACAGGTGGAGGCGAAATGTTTGTGAGCATGTGTCAATTTTACGAGTTTCACTTTTTTGTATCATCTGCATTTTCTTGTTCTTCTCACGTTTTGGACCTTCCAAAATGTGCAAACAGAATTTTTGATTTTTGATAAAAAAAATTGTTGTCAATAATTGTTCTTAACATGAAATAATAACAAGAAACTTACTTACAATGATCATCCGTTTTTATTATCACCACTGTGCAGGTTATCTATTATGAATATTTATGTTAATTTTGTTTTTTTTTGTTCCCCTCTTGATGGCGCTAGAATCGGAGTCCAATGTTTATGTTAATTATATTATATTATCCCTGGACGTAAAATAATATTAATTCTTTAATTAACCTTAAATGCAAACAGATCATGTGTTTCAAAATTTCACGAATGAAATCTGTCAAGAGAGAATCCTTGGCATGAAAACATGTCACATTCATTATTTGTCTCTTTTCTTCTCACGTGTAAACAAAGATGGAGGTATCAGAACAAGTGACGACATCTATATTGGACCTGATCAATGGCCAGTTCTGAAGTGCTCATTTAAACATTGTACACATTATTTTGTGTACACGTGCGTTTTTGGGAAGTGTTTGGAGTTTGTTTAATGTCTTTTATATTGTTTTTACAGAATGAAGAGTGATCATTTAATTTTAAAAAGAAAAGGTGGAGGGAGCATCATCGACCACCGTCCACTATTTTCTCAAAATGGAGAGTAAGTATATAAAAGTTGTTAAAAATGTTTGTTTGTTTATAATATTTGACAATGTCATCTTTTGACGTGAGATGTTAATAAATCATTATTTTGTCTTAGAACTTTGTACATAGTTTGGAAGCAAGATATCAGAGCGTACAGTACACAGACTGCAGATTTCGTTAGAGAGTTTGAACGTGCAGAAGATAGGGTGATCAAAATTATAACATGTCCAAAAAATCCGGACACCATCATCGGTTGCACAGAACATGGCACTTTGATCTCTTGGGATAGTTTAACTGGCCTCATAAAGTTTACTTTGGTACGTATTTCATATTTATTTTTTTTTATTTCATAAGCTAGATTGAAAAGTTTCTAAAATGAATGTTAACATTGTAACATCTTATTTGTCATTTCCAGAATTTAAAATTGTCCGACAAAACGGTGAAAATAAAGACATTCCATATTGTCACATACACCCTGGCAAACCATACGAGGCTATACGAAGTGCTTGTCAGTTACATCTCAGAACAAGATCAGTTGATCCATCTGGAAAAATTTAATTACAACGACGGTTGTTTAGTTTTACAAAACACTCTCAAGTAAAAACAAATGATTTTTGTGTTTGTATATACTTTATAAACTTTGAGAATTTTTAATTTGTTTAATTATTGTTATTTACAGAAGATGGATGAAAAGAGACAGGGACAATCAGATACTTCATAGAAGACGTGAAAGTGAATATTATTTAGACATTGTCGGAAACAATGGTAACAATTTAATCGCCTTAGGAGAAAATATGCAACTGCACATAATAAATCCTCAAACACTGGTGCAATTACGGTATTTTTTTTAATATAGAAAATATTTGTTTAAGGTTTTGGTTGAAAAAATTTTCATTGAATGTTAAATGTTAGGTATGACGTAGTAGGAAGAGACATAACGTGCATCACTGGGCACCCGACTGATGAGTGTGTTGCAGTTGGCGACGAGTCCGGTCGTGTGCTTTTGATGCGGGACATTACTTTGACGCACAAGGAGAAAAAAATGTTGCCACAGACCACTTACCACTGGCACACCTTGCCTGTCGAAGAGATTGCCTTCAGCCGATCTGGTAGCTCACTCAATTTTCAACCTAAATGTTTTAAACTTGAGAAATCTCAGACAATTGCAAAAATTTCGAGCATTTAAAATGTTAACTCCTTTTGTTCTATTTTAAATATACAATATTTTAAATTATAATTTTGGAATTGATTGCTTTATTATTTATAAACTTATTAATTTCAGGCGGATACATGTATACTGGAGGTGGAGAATGTGTCTTAGTCAAATGGACTATTAACAATGTTGATCACAAATCATTTCTGCCTCGTTTACCTGCGCCAATAAAACATCTCACCATTGCTCCAGGAAATATTTATGTATCCATATCTACCTATGATAACGGTAAGTAATTCATACTAATTGATTGACCTTTGGAAATTGAATTTGCTATAAAACTTAATTTAAAATTGAAAAAAAATTCATGTCAACAATTTGTGTTTTAGGTATCACCATTGTAAATCCACAGAGGCAACTGACATCAGTGATTCAGAACTTCGCCTGGGGTGTAACGCCGGCTAATGTCAATTTGTTTCCAGCTGGTCTTATTGTCGACCCACGCACCAATTGTCTTGTTCTGAACAGTCGAACTGGACATATTCAATTTTACAATATACATATGAAAACGCTATTGTACAATGTAACCATCGCAATTATTAATATCCACAATTTGCAATTTTCTGTAAGCTTGATATTAAAAACGATTTCATTCTTTCAGATTAATATCACAGCTCAAAATTTACTGACGCAAGAAAGACACACGGTGATCGTGAACACAGAAGTGACCAAAATTGCTATGAACTACAATGGTACGTGGATGGCAACTTTAGAAGAACGCGATGACAAAATCTCCAATATTGAAATTAGGCTCAAATTTTGGGAATTTAATTTGGAGAAACAAATGTGAGTTAAGTTTTAGACGATCATTTAATGTTACTGATAGTTTAAAATAAGTAGAAATAACTTGGGTGTTTCAGGTTTGTTTTAAACACGTCCATTGAACTTCCTCATGACGTTGGTGTGAATGCCCTACTTTTTCAACCTGGCAATCCGTTTGGGGAACAAAATCCGTTAGTGGTGACTACAGGAAAAGATGAAAGATTTAAATTGTGGAGCATGGCAGAACCAACTTCCATATATAGTACGCAACAATCTCCCTCTTTATGTATTTTTAAAATTATTTTAACACTTAAATTTATCTGTGTTTGATTTTATCTAGGAAAAACAAAACATTGGGAATGTGAAAGCATGGGATATTATCGTGATCTTCCAACGAACGATGCCGCGTTTTCTGAAGACGGATCATTATTGGCAGTGGGTTTTGATTGCACCCTCACCCTATGGAATCCTGAAAACATGGAATTTAAAAAAGCCTTATCTTATTTCAATAAGAGAGAAACTATCAAGTGTGTACCATACAGATGAATGTAAATCAAGCGTCAATTGATGCGTGCAATAAATGACGTGCTTTTTTATCGTTTCAGACAAATCGAATTTGGCAGACATGAAGCCAGGCACCTGGTCGTCGTCGGGCATTCCACGACCCTCGTTGTTTGGGATATTCTAACTTTTCGCGTCAAATGGAATGTTCCTTTGAAACTGAGCACTCTGACAGCTGATCCATTATCCTCCTACATGGCTGCTTTTACTACCGACAATACTCGTAAAGACCTATTATTTTCTATTCACATCGCACAAACGAGATTAAAACGAAAAACGCACAATTTTAAAATATTATCTATTTTACAGTCTACGTTTTCAAACCAACTAAATCCAAGTATGAGTACACGAAGAAAAATATTATTCAAAATAGCAAGATCCTCTGTTCATGTTTTGCCCCGCAAACACAAGAAAAACGTGATTCTGGCTCGGCTTGGCAAAAATATTCGCAGCTATACTTTCTGGATAGTAATCAGGTAAACAAAAATAATAAATTTTTTTAAAAATAAATGAACTCTATAATAAAAAATTATGATATTAATAAATTTTTTTCTTGTAGGAGTTACTGACACTGGAACCAGAATTCGAATCTGAATCATTGTTGAGTAACTTGACGTCGTCTGAAAATCTTCCTGCGACGACATTCAGTCGTTTACTAGCGGCCCAAACTGTGTCATGCAAAGAAAATACAACTCCTTACATCCACGATTATCTTGGCAGCGTTGGAAAAGGAATAGTGAACGAGGTGTGTATTAAATTAAACTCAGCTTCACATTTATTATTCATTTATTTTATTCCATTTTCGTTTTTTTTTATTAACAATCGTTTATTTTCTAAACTACATATACACAAAACGAGTCCGCACAGTTGCACTCCTCAGTTTGATAACGTAAAAAGGCCAGGACAACGTACGTACAATTCGTTCAACGTAAAAAATTAATACTTTGAATTAAGTCTTGTCATGTTATCAATCATTCTTGTTATTTCAGTGTGCCTTAATTCAGGAATTGAATGATACAGATGGCAACGCATCTACAATATTAATGATTATTATTTATCATGTTGGCTTGAATCTCAATTACATCTTGAAACAATTACATCTATCATCGTTTGGACTTGCTACTTAATAATGCAGTTCAACTAAGTTTACAGTTTCGTTTTCAAATCGCGTGAATTGTCAGTGAGAGATGAAGACAGGATAAATTAGATGGCACGTTGCATCTTTCAACATCGTCCGAAATACCAAATAAGGACATTCTTGTTATTCTAATCCAAGTTTTCAAATCAACGACAAAACCTAAGTTAGTTCTTTTTATTTTACATCTATCAACGTTTGACTCAACAGTTAATCAGATTTTGTTTCACAGTAGAACATTTAAATTCTCGAGTACTTTGGTATCAATTACACTTATGTCACATCTTAATAGCGTTGAAATTGAAATCAATTTTGCATCATCTTGAGGTGAAAAAATTAATAAACGATTACAATGAGATAAAAAGGAGGAGGAAAGATAATACTTGGAACATGTTTCTGGTGATAAATAGATGTCCCATCGCGAAAAATAAAGATGAAGAAAAAAAAAGTGCTCGTGATATGCAGTCTATGATTTATCCCGGAATGTAAGAGTATGCTTTCAGTACGGTTGGTTGCTGATAAAGCATCTTGTAGGGATGTCTAAGAACAAGCAGGTTCAGCGATTGTCAGTGTTTCCTGCCGACCCGATAGTTTCGGCAGTGGCGCACCAGGCTGAATTTTCTGTAACGAAGACAGTGCCACTGTGGTATGAGCCTCATGTTTTCAATTGCCTACAACAAAACAACAATCTTATTTTGTTAAAAACAATCTCATTTTGTATCTTTTCAAATATTGGAAATTTTCTTCTAATCAATTTGTTTAAAGTCTTATTTTTGTTTGAGCAATCTTGTTTTCTTCGTCCCCGACACTTGTAATTTTCTATTAAAATTTAGTCCAAACCAGTTACGTGCTCCTTCCAGCCAGTAACAACTGGTTCAAGTTGTCCATCTTATAGTCAGTATCTTTCTATTGCTCTCTCGTCATTCGCTTTTCAAATTAATCTCTTTATCCGAGGTGTTATAATTATTATCATCATCCGACACAAAGAAGGCTTAACCGAATTACACCGTGGCACAAACGAAGGGGTCGCTTAAACGTTTCATGACACTCTTCGATTGTCTTTGTTGTTCCTGTTTCAATCTCGTTCTCCAACATATCAAATCAGACTAAAAATCATCAAATCAAAATTTTGATAGTTTACAGCGATGACCACAAATTGAGGCTTTGCTAAAAGTTATCACCATTGTTCCATTTCGGAAGAGAACAAAAATTTTTAAAATAGAACAAGCCAATCATTGCTGTTTCCCAAATTGGTGGGTTATGAGTTAGGTTTCGATTGAAAAACCTTTTGCAGTGAAATTAAATTGATTAGAAATTTGTTATAGAAAGCAATTCAATAACCGAGGTGTCGCATACAGGCGTTATATAGGTAGAATTCAAACTAGGAAGTGCTGAGAGGGAAATCCGTTCTCACAGTTATTCATCGGAACGGGCTCTGTTTTGTATATAATAATCATGTTTATTTATTTATAGGACTTGTTGACCAGAACGTTCGACAGGGCGAATTGAGCAAATTCCAATTGATGGAAAATAATAATTATTGATTCATCATTCGGGTTTGAAGTTTCAATCAACAAATGAAGCGCATCCCACTCAATTATTAAAAGCGAAAACAAATGGAATTTGGTTTTCTCTTCCCCTATTTCAAGTTGCGTTGTTCATTCATCGAGTGAAATATAGAAGCTAATTTTTATCATTCGAATTAAACAAAAAAAATTTGCCATCAAACTAATTTTCATCGGATAAATTATTAAACAAACTTTTGTTATACAATTTTTCATTATACAAATTTTCATCTGTCCAATTTCTGTATTTTATCAACTACCATTGGCGTTTATTCTTCAGAGTTTAAGAGCAACACGACAAATCTTATCGGAATTGTTTAATATCACTCGATAAACTTATAGTGAGGTTGAAGCTTGGATTGTTAGCGCGAATAACATTAATATGTAAAACGAATGACCCAGTTTGTCCAAGTTGTACTCAACGCTCGACTTGCCGGTCATGTATCAAACGCACACGACTATTTCACAAACAAATCTTCAGTCCACGAGTGATCTTATTTTTTCGTGCGATCATTTGCTTTGATTTCTGAATTTCAATTCAGTTTCAAATTGAACAAACAAAAGTACATTCTTTAATTAACATCAGATTAAATTTTACTGCCAAAAGAGGGGACGAAGAAATAAAAAAAAAATGTTATCTCAAAATGATCTTACTGCTTCGGGATCTCCAGCGGGATATCCTGCAGTAAAGTGAAAGAACGAAAGCAGCAGAACTGTCAGGCCCAATATCCAACTTAAGACGCTCAGCTTCATTGATGGTAACAACGAGTTACAGGCAATCACACACAAGAACCTCTGATGGTTAGTCAAAAAATTGTTCAATATACTCTTCAACGGCCAATATAAGACTGAGTTTGAGTAGTCCGGTTCATGTTCTAATATAGAGAGCACACTCCCACCCCGTGCTGCTTTTCCATAGCGGCTATCACAGGATGTTTTTTCTTTATTCGATGATGTGCAATCTTCGTGCCCCGTTGAAAACGTTGAAAACGTCAAAGCAACACTTGAATCACAACTTTGAGATTAGTTTTCTCGTTCACATTCTCAAAATGCACAGCCTGTTTCATGAATTAAAACTTTTGCGATTGTTCAACTCTATGACGGATGCGCATTCACGTTTTGTTATCAATGTAGCCTCGCAGATTCTTCCACGCGAGAACTGCCAACTCTTTCGGTCTTCTGTTTCATTTGAAAGTTAATTATATCCCGACTTGAAGATACCCAATCATTTTAATTAACCATCGCCGATCACCGGCTCGCATTTCTTGTCAAAAAACTTGTTTTTTATCATTTTTATTATTCGTCAAAGAAACTTTTTTAAGCAAGTTCTTTTGTTACCTAGAGAAAAGTTTATTTTTTAAATAGAAATAATTTTTCCATACATTGTGAACTGGTCTTATTGAAAATTTGTTACCCGGTCAATTATGTACTATTTCAATTTTTTTAATTAATACACTGGAGCAATGTTTGTTCGGCTCTTTTCCATACATTTTCCCATGTTGGCAAATTTCGTACACACTGAATCAATATTTCATATCAGTTAGTTAACAAGTACGAAGAAATATCTCCTTTTTTTCAAATTCAAAATGGTATTTATAAACGAGAATAAATATTGCTGTTATTATTGTGCCAACAAAAGATTGCTATTCTCCCCGTGTCTGCACTCCCTTGTAATTCATTCTTTTGTTCCGTTTGTTTGCAATCTAATTAATTGATACTAAATTTATTAAAGAGCTATGAAAGCTATGGAAATTCAAACTTTTCACTGTCATGGTACAGATAACGTTTGGTTATTTGTTTCTTGATTGTTCCAGATCATCATTATCAAGTTTATTCGTAATGAAACAGTTGATACTGATTTTAATAACTGCGAAACATCATACTGATTTTTACAACTTTGAAAACATACAAATAGCAACAATGTATACGTAAAAATGAGTCAATCAAGATATAAATTAGATTGTCAGTTGTCAATATGAATCAACTTTTTGCGACCCGAAAACACATTCATTCATGATTCACTCGTTGATGATTACCCGGAACAAGAATATTGTTAAAAGTTATTAAAAACTACAACTTTTGATTGAAATGAACCTGAATGACGTGGTTTCAAGATTTTTGTGTTTTTCACTACGTCATTACACTTTCGACTAATTCTGTAGGATTCACTGAATTGTACGTACTTAGGCTAAGATGTTTTTTTTTAGAAACTTAATTTGCGCTGACGCAAAAATTCATTCAGTTGAAATTTCCTTCCTTGTTGAGGGTCAGCCGGTGTCAATTTGAATAGAACTGAATGAACTGTTGTAAACAAGTTGAAAAAAAATTTACAAACTAGTGAGACAGAGACCGGTATGTCGCCCTAATGAAAAAATTTTTTAGTCTCATCTGATCTATTTGTTTTGCAGCTTATCTCGTATCCTGCTCATACGTTGCCGCCAATGTCACTACTGTGCAGCTCGTTCCTTTTGTCTCTCAGCACAAAACCGACCGAGAAGCAACCAACTAAAAGGTAAAGCTTTCAAGTTGAAATTAATTTGAAAGTGATAATGTTTGCTTAGTTATTATTTCTGATGTCTTATTGTACGCTTTTATTTGCAGCGAGAATGGACAAAGTTTGGACAGCGATTCGGACAACGATTATTCGAGAACGGAGGAGAATGCTGATGACAAAGTGCGTAATAGTCTAAAAGTGGAGAAAGAAGAGACGGGGAGTCCCAAACTCATCCCCTACGATTGGAGCTTTCTGTCCGAGGTGGTACCAATCAGTGAAACTATCTGAACTTGAAAAAGGAAAAAACTTGACAATAAACTTCAACTTGTTCTTTTATTGTATGGTATCTTTTTACCCGTTTACAAATCACAATTGTCTTTTGTACAGAAGCAACGCACATTGTTATCAAGAATAAAAATGTTAAGCAGACGTCGTTTCATGAATGAGATAGAAGTGAGATTAAGTCGGCGGTGGATATTGATCCAACTTGAGCGACACTTGCACAAGTTCTTGGACGGATTCTAATAGTCTGTCGGCGTACTCCTTGTCTTTTTTTATCAGATCGAGTACCATGGACCTTCTGTCAGAGTACATGAAATGGGTCAGAGTGTCAGGATCCTCGAATAGTTTCGCAGACTTATTACCGTCGAGCAACACCGACGGAAAGTACAACGCAGCGATTGAAACCGCACAGGGCGTATTTTCTTCCACACCCTGTAAAAGTTCCGTCCAACTCGGTGCCTCGGAATTGTGCATTCTCAGAGTTTGAACAAGGACGTTGTAATAATGTTTCAGCATCTCCGTCTGGTGAGATCGCCTGAAAGCTCGGTTGGTACAGAGGTGAAGGAACACTATCACGTCCTGGGCGATCGGGCAGTACCTCGACATCTGAAAATCGACGAGTATACTCTTGGGAGGCACGCTCTGATCAAACATGATGTTGTTGCTCCAGAGGTCGGAGTGCGTGATCACGTTCTGTTTCGTCTTCGACGGCTTGATTGCTGCGATCCAAGACTCGCAGCAGTCCTTCACCTTGCTGCTGTCCAGGCCGAGGAACTCGGCCAGAAAGATCGTCAGGTCGATCCCGGCTTTGAACCACCTCGTTCTCGGATTGTCTTCGTAGTAACTAAAAAGACTGAAGGCTGCAGGGAAGGCATCGCACAGCAACCGGTTCAACTTGCGTTCGGCCAGGATCGACGCCGCGTGCATCCTGGCGACCGCTCCTAAAGCCGAAGTGGTTTCTTCCTTCGTCAAAAGTTTGTCACGGATTGAAAACTGTTGCGACCTCAGGTCCTCCATCACCATTGTGTCTTGGGTTATGAGGTAATACTTGGCTAGCCATTGGTCCCCCTTGTAACAACTCTCAAGCAGCGGAACGACCTCGCCGTAAAATGCAATTTCCTGCTCGAAAACTCGCAGCTCTTGCAGCGCCTCTGTCAATATGGCGTTACTCCACGGGATACATTTCACGAAGAAACTTCTGCTCTCGATTGTTTCGGAGTCCCTCTTTCGCACGCTGATCTTCAAGCATTTGTGAAGGCCCAGAAATCCTAACTTCTCTTTTGAATAGGACTCGATCTCGTAATGAGTGACTTGAACTTGCTCCTGCCAGGCGCGTTTTGCAACCGTTTCGACATGAAATCGCGATAAATTTGACTTACCATCTGTCTCGTCGTCGGCCACCTTTGGCGGCACCGAAGGTGCCACCATCGCGGACACTCGCTCTGCTAGTGTCTCGCCTTCCATAATTGCAAATCAAGTCTTTGTGATAGCTGCCTTTTATTATGTTTTATGTACTCAAACTTAAAAATGCTTTAATCTCTCCCACAGAGTGATTTATTCGCTCTGATATCATTCAAAGAATTCTTAAATGGTTATAAATTTATAATGTCTTTAGTAAATAATCGTGTTGATAATGTCTTTACGTTTAATGAGATTTTTCAAAAGTCTGAAACAATAGTTGACGCAAATCTTTTCTGATGTTTAGTCGACTTTGAGCGAAATATCTTGCAACAGATGTGAGCAGCTATAATAACTACCGAGATAACAATATTTATAACACCTTCAAGGTGAAATAAATCCCGTTTATATAAATAACGTTATCAGATCGGTCTAGAAAGCAATAAGTGAGGGGTGTAAAATTAGAATCGTTTAACTAATTGTTTAAGATTGTTACGCCCAACGAAAAAAGGATTCAATTGTAATGAAAAATTGGTATGGTGAAGGTCAGAAAAAAACACTGCATTTGAAAAAGGTGTCATTAACTTTTTTTTATTATCATTACTATTATTAAATTTTTTTGTGAAAAATATTGTTCATCTGACGATGTTTCACAGAGACGGACTTTGTTTGACGATGACAAGCAAATTCTCGTTCTCATTTGCTGTCTGTACCATTCACAGAGTTACTGAGAACAACAGAAAAAACAAATCCAATTGTTTTTTTTTTTTTTTTTTTTTAAACGTCTATGAAAATAATTTGCTCATTTGGTATCCATAATTTGATTAATTTGATGTACCTAAGTTGTTGTTTTATGAATTACTAAATGGATAATTAGGCAGCTTCTTTAACAGTCTAAAAAAATTTTGGATTCACGTTTAATTAAACATAGAAAATTTTAATAACCGCGAAAAAATGCCAAAGCGGTATACAAGTGTACAACAATGAACACATAACGGTCGAGATAATTTGCCCTCATTAAATTCAAATGATTGTTTTCAATATTTCATAATTAATTTCATAGTTTAATGTTTCATAATTATGAAAAAAAAAATGTATTCACGATACAATAGTTTATCCACTCACTAAATCAGATTGAATCCACTTAGGAAAAGATCGAATTAAATGTTAATTCGATTAAAATTTAAATTGAAATCTAATAACAAAAATAATCGTTTGATAAAGAATTCACAATTAGTTGAAAAGTTTGATATTTTTCTTATTTTAATAAATTGCATAATTGAACGTTTCATAAACAGTCTTTCAATTATTCTACACCATCTATTTTTCGTGCTTACAAATAAATGACTAAAGCTTAGAATTAACAAATTGTCCAACATTAAATCGACAAACATTATTAATCGTATCAATTAGAATCTAAAAATATTCGCACTTTTCTGTTAATTGTCTTGATATCTCGAGTTGACATGACATCATTTAGGCAAGTGAAATGACAGCTCTACGTTGTACAACGGATGATTCATAATTGTTCCATACAATGGAACAGTGAATACAAGTATAAAAAGTTATACGAAATTAAAAATTATTCGGCCTCATTCGAACAAACATCCACCTCACAATCAACGTAAACTCTCAAGTATCGAACATTCACGTCTTCCACAGCATTCATTATCTCTACAAAAGAAATGTCTCTTCGTTAGTTCTCCGGACATGAGTATCTAACACATGTTAAGTGAGTCGCTGGACAGGGACCGTCGATGCTACTTCTGTTCATTGCATTATCATTCGTCAGACAAATTTCAGCTATCCGGTAGCCGTTTTGATCAACCGGTACGTTACTTTTTCTTGGTTTCCTGTTTTTCTTCTCGTTTGGTCCAAAGATGCTCAGAATAACTGGTAGAAAAATCAGGCCATGCCACAAACCAAACACCACAACTGCAGTGAAAAGCTGAAATGAAATTAAAAAATTGAAAGAAATGTTTAAACATTCAAAAAATCATGTTCACAATTATCCAACTGATACCTTGAAAAACGTTGTAGATAGATAGGAATTACTTCCACCTAGCATAACAAACGCAAGAAAGGTACTAAAACCGCCGTTTAATACTGCTGGGCCAATGATATCTAAGGTTGATATTAACCTTTCTGAAATGACAATTATGATTAATATAAATTATAATTTGAACTTGGATTATCTTAAACATTTTTAGATATAAAAAAGAAATAAGATGACTTGCCATTCTTTTTGCCTTTTGCTTTGATAAATTGCAGACCAACATGAGCGGCGTAATCGACAGCTAGGCCGGCGCATAGTAAAATCATGATTCCTGTTGAGATCTCGATCGTCAGACCGACGAAATGCATCGATCCTAAAAGATCTATAAGAGTAAAAATGACACAGCAGATGACCCAAAAAGAGGTGCGCAAGTTTCTAATCAGGGTCACTGTTATTATTGCAACGGCTAAAATCTCGAGACACAAATTTCGCATGAGTTCTTCCCCCGTGAGCTGAAAACAATTTTTTTTTAAATTTTATTTAATCTTATCTCATCATTTTCATTACTTTTATGTTTGATAAATTATTGTTTAGACTGTTACTTTATTGGCCGTCCAAGAGATATAGTCTAGCGAGAACAGTACAACTTCACTAGACTGGTTTTGAAATTGAATAAAGCTAACCAAATCACGAATGGATTCCATTGCTTTTATCTGGTTCGACGTAGTGTTTATAATATTATGCTGAATCTGAATCTGCGAAGCCTAAAAAGATAAAAAGAAACGTACAGTTTTTACAATACGTGTCATACGAATTAATTACAACTGACTTTACATACTATTATAGTATAATTGCCCACTGGCAAGCTATCAAATTTAATATCCTTGATGTACGATTGACCTTCCTTTGTTAAAAGTAGAAACTCCGTCAAATAGGCATAGTACTCAGCCTTATCTTCAGGTTCTGGAACGACACACAAAAATGTACTCTTCCTTCAAACAATTCATCATTTACATTTTGATCCTCACCATAAAATTGAATCTTGAGCCACTGTTCAAAGGCCGCAAACCAGGGATCGAAAGTTGCATTATTTACATACGGGTTCTGTTGTAACATGCAGACCAGTTTCATCAGAGGGTCCCTCTCATCATAATAGTCCACCCCTTTGAAATAAATGACCGCCCTCTTGCCGTACTGAGGAAAGTATTGCTTCAGTTTTTCATTGAACTTGACCGGGTACGAGGTCTGGTCCAAGTACCAAAGAGGGTCAAAGTCCTGTCTGAGTTGGAGTATCCCCCAAGTATTAACTGATACCAAGATGCACGTAAAGATGATGACAACGATCTTAACAGACGTGTTGGTCAAAAAAGGCCCCACGTAACTCGACAGAATCTTCCTCTGAAAATTCCTCTGGCTGCAATCGTTGGGTCTCCAATGGGCCTGGGGCTGACAACAAAAGCCGTCCTTGGCCTGCTCCACTCGTCTCTCGTCGATGGTCAGGCAGCTGACGAAGAAGGTGATCTCAAAAATGTACAAAAAGAGGATGCCCGTTGTTGCAAACACACAGAACGATTTTAAAAAGGGCATGTCGGTGCTAATACCGATCGCAAAGGCCATCATGTTGGTGGTGGAAGTTACGGTGATGCTGGAACCGGACTGTTGTAGAGCCAGGGCTATCCTCTTGGAGATCGGGAGAGTCTTGTCGCTGTCGCTGAGGTTCTCCAGACTCTGCATGACCACGAAGGTATCATCCACTCCGATTCCCAGCATTAAAAACGGCAGGATCGGGTGAATGGGACCGTAAAAGTAGCCCAGATAGAAGCACAGCCCGTACGAGGCTGCGATCGCCTGGCCCACTACCGAGATCCCCATCAGGGAGAGGTAGATTCTCTGCTGCACCAGGTTGCACTTGCTTATCATCGTCATCACATAGACCACCAGGAGCGAGAGCCCGAACAAAAGCACCATCATGTTGCTCTCCAACACTTGGCCTAAAAAATCGTCGTAGCTGCGAGTCGCGATCATGTAGATTTCCATCCCACTTGGCAAGGTGCGGTTCTTATCCAACACTCGGTTGATGAACTCGAGTTCCCAATCCACCGAGGCGCAGTGCGATTTCTTTAGCATCCAATTCATTAGAGTTGCGCTAGCCCGGATTGGCCGACCAGTTTTATCCAATACTAATCCAGATAATAGTGGCACTACGTCCAACAGGATACTTTGTTTTCTGAAAACATACAAAGTAGAACCAATTTTAAATCAACTTTGATCTGAAGTTAATTTGTGCAATTGCAATTACTTTGAACTTTTCAACATAATGTATCGTCCTTTTTATTCTTACACGTTTTTGATTGAAGCTCCCAAATCGTTGATAATTTTTTCCCTTGTGAAATTATCGTTCCTGATTTCCGCAGGTTCCCAAATCTTAAGAATTGACTGATAGATGCAACCATGGACCAAAAATGTACCATTCATCTCGTCCATTATCGCCTGCCATGCGGGCTCGAGTTTGTTCACTTTCGACTTGTTCGTATTCGAGCCGTCGCTAAACCACGTCAAGTATCTGAAAATGTACAAACCATCTTAAGTTTGGAAGCAAACGGACATTGAACAAACTTGAACATGCGCTATGATGTCACAAAAATCGTGCTTGATAATATATACCCATTCAAAACTTGTCTCTATCATGATATTCAAATGCTATTACTTTTATGATACAAATGTAATGTTTCATGATGTCAATTATGTCATGATTATGATAGTAAACGTTCAATAATCATGATAACTTTTGTTTTTTATTTAGTTCTGAATTTGTTTCTTTGCTTCAATCATGCGATTGTACTACTTTTTTAATCTGTCTGCATGGTTTGGTATTAATTTGTATTAATTACCCAGCGCAAACATCATGCCAGGTAGCATTATTAACGACGATGTTTTTAATTTCCTCCTCAATATCGTTTATCTGAATTGAAATCAAAAATAAAATATTAATGCGACTGAGAAGAGTAGGGGCCGCGCGTTGAGTCTGAGACGTACCACTCGGAGGACCTGAGGATCGAGGATGTTCGGCGCAGTTATGAGGATGGACTCGTACCGAAGATCATCCTGGAAATTTTCCTTCACCCAGGCTGCATCTCTCCTTATGATCGAGTCTTTTGGCATGAGTAGCTCGACGTTGTCGAGTTCCTCCTTCCACAACAGCATGCCCATCGAGAAGACACCGGCCACGCTCACTGAAGCCGCCAGCCATATCCAGGGACTTTTTCCAATACTTAAACCTATTCTGTAATTTAATTACAATAATCAATTATCATCTTTTTTTTTGTTCATATTATTTAATTGAAAAGTAAAAGGTACTTATTTACAAAAATAGATCTCAATTATGCAGACGGTGGAAAAATTTAAAGTGCTATGTAATATATATTGTAACTCCAGTGAACTACATTCTTTTGGTTTTAAAGAATGAATGAACCGCTGGTCAGGGACGACACTTTTCAAACTTCTAAATACTTCTAGTCGCGTGTCAATTTTCATTTATCCAGATTGATATCAATTAAAAATCTGTTTATGCATCTTTTATAATTGAGTTTTAAAATGTTAGATTATTATTTGTAGTTTTAATTTTGAATATCAACTATGCGATAGTCAATTATAAATACAGTCTGATTTTGATTATATCCAACTGATAAAAAGGTTGAATTTCGTGCAAGTCATTTTCTCTGGTTTTGTTATTCATTGATTTAAGATGACTATTTACATCGGTTTACTTGTTGATAATCAATAAAAACTTGCTCAATAAAGACTTTTATTACACGATAAAGAAATTACGGTCGTTAGTATGTTTTTTTCATGTCTACTTGGTTCAACTTGACAAAAAAACATCTCGTTTTCGATTTCGTACTAAAATCTAAAAATATGGAATCACTTTTAGATCGTTGAAGCAATTTTATCTTGCAGGATCTCTGAATACTTTCAAAGAAGCTCAATTTGAACATGCATAGATACGTACGTTCAAGTTTCTATAACCCGCGAATCCTTAGGAATTATGTACTTGAACTGTAACAATGTTGCAATCGATATCTTTTGTTTGTAACATGAAACGTAACAGATATAAATGATAATTTATTTACACCGTCATCTAGATGCATAATTCGTCAAACTTTGAGGAACAATTTTGACTATAAACAATTATTTTAAACAACTCAAATCGAATGCATTTTGTTTGAAATTGTTCCTTCTTTTGCAATTGTTAATTTATTTCAATAAAACAATATCTTTCTATAATAAACACATGTGATCGATCTTTCTATACATTTTAGGTCTTAAGGCAAGCGGTTTACTTGAACAATAGAGTATTATTTGAAAAATGTTGGCGATGCGAAAGGATTACGGCTTCTTGACCCCAAAATAGATGAAGTGTGATAAAATCGAAAAAATATAAGCGAACGAAAATTCTCATACTGTTTGAATTTGCGGGATCAGGAATTGTCATTAGATGAACAAAGGTGAAAATGATTTTTTATTATTAGACGAAACATAAAAGAAACTGATCGAATTCTTTGTCGTTCCATTTACGAATACATGTAAAATCATATTTAATAGGGTTCAATCTCAAGTACGAATGTACTCGGTACAAGAGTACTTTAGTACAAGTATACACCAGCTATATGCAAGCGACATAGTAAGTTATTTTTGTATAACAATAGCTCGTACGTTAGCATAAAACTTTTCAGGTTTGACGTATAAAGAAGTTAACGTATTAAATTGAAATTAATTAAATTCAATGATTGTTTAATAACCAGACGGAGAAACTCTTTTGCAACCGAAATGTCGCATTGCGATAGTGCATTTGGCTCAACATAGAGAGAGCATATTCCATAACGGTTCACTGAACAACTCCGGTAATCACCGTTGTCTCTTATCCAAAAATATAAAAAGAAAATAAAAATCAACTATGTGAAAATTGTACAACGAAATACATCAACGATAAATGTTCATATTAAACTTTTCTTTTGCAAATATTGTAAAATACATTTATACTGTGCAAATTTATACAAGTAAAAATAAATTTTGTTTGTTAATGAAACAAAAATTGTCGAAGAAAAAAGAATTGTTTTCGAACAAAATGAGATTCTACGTTAATAAGAGAAACCGCACGTTTTAATTTATGGAACATTATTGAAAAGGAAGAAAAATTGATGTTAAGTTATAAAAGTGTCTGCATAATAAAAATTTATGAAAAAAAATTATATATATATTCGAGAAGTCATTTGTATACATTTGTGTTTCACCGACTGAAAAATTTCATTGACAGTTACCGGGAGCACACTTTTTTATGCAAAACGGAGATGAAAATGTTCAAATAGCGTCGAATTTGAATTTAAAAATCCGAAAAAATTTGATTCGTCTTCATTCTTGACAGGTGTTGCTTACAGAGGAGGTTGCATTTTTTTATTATTTGTGCACTTTTTCGAATCAAAACAATCAAGACTCACTGGTAAAACAATTTTTCCGAATTGAAATATGACAAGAGCCACGACGTTCTGTTGCGTTTTCGTTCCATCGCTTAGATCCGCTGAGCGTCGACTGTTGGCCAGTAGACCGCGACCGCGAGCACCAAGCGATGATCATCCGTAAATTTGAAGAATTTATTTGACCGTTTTGCACCGCGACACATCCGTCCGAAACGCCGAGCGCGTCATTTTTGGCACGCAAGCTGTCATACCGCATGCATGCATGGCGGAAAATGCACCGCGCGCAATCATGCGCAAACCAATACCTTGCTGCAGCTCGCGCGAAACGTTTAAACAAAATGCACTTGTGCATTATGCAATCCCCCACTTTTAAATCTCAATCAATTTTTCTAAATTCGATTTTCATCCTCGATAACAAATTTCTGTCAAACTCACAAGAATGTCTTAAACAATTCAAAGTGTCTTAATATAAGATTTTTCTCATTTCAGATATTTGACGGCACATTTTTTATTCGTTTTCTTTTTTAAATTTACTTTTCAAGTGACGCAATTAATCACCATCAGAGGAAGAAAAGAAAAATTTGTCCAGCAACCCCAACGTTTATTGTATCTCTAATATAATTCTACGAAGGTGAAAAAATAAAACAAATTAGGATTTTTTTTTCATCGTGCGAGAAATAAAAGTTTCCATCAGACGAGCGGAATAAAAGAAAGAAAAATGTCCCGAAATCGCCTCAAGATAAAAAGTCGTTTGTAATCGTCCAAATTTGTCTGTGGCTTTTTTTTCTAAAATTCGTCATCTGACGAATGGTTCTCTAAAAATGAAGAATAAATTCGCCTATTGTTCATCATCTATTCAGAATTATTCGTATAGCAGATTAGAATGAAAACGTTTGTCTTTGCGTAGGTGTGGCAGCATTTTTTTTTTCGTATTTATATAAGTTTATCGATGCGCGGATCGCGGTTGGAGCGTTGATCTCTGACATAAATCCACTTGGAGAAGATCAATTCAAAAGCCATATGAGTATAGCTCATGAATCGTGTTTTGAAATATATTTTCATGAAATATAATAAGAACTTAGGTACGAAGGTTGCAACTTAGATAATTAATTTGACTAATCGTGCAACTAATGATTGGCACGTTTAATTTATTGCATTTGCATCAAGCAAAGGTTAAATAAGGTTAACGTGTCTTACCGTTTAATGCGGTCTTGATCTAGTTATTAAAGATATTAGATTTATTATTTTTTCAAACGACGTGACAAAATTTCAAACTTGATGAAATATTTTTCATCTGTGTTTTTAAAATTTTTTATTATATTTCATCCTTTTATGTCATTTCTAAACTTTTTTTCATTTTTTGATCATTTTAGCCATTTTATTATTTTTTTTAGTTTCTAAATACCGACGATCAAAATGCTCAAAGTCTGTTAGTTTATTTTTATTCAATCAACTTTATGACACGAGTTTTTTATAGGCTTCAAAAAGTGCGTGGACCTAGAGGTGAATGTAATCTATTGAATGGTTCATATGATGTCAAAGAATTTCACCTTGAACGTGAACGTGGGTGACGGAAAAAAAAATGCCAACACCTGCACTTTTTTTGTAGTCACAGAAATAAAAAAAAAAGGTCTACGATTGGAGGTGATTAACATTTCTTACGTTTAACAACAATTGTTGTAAACATTTGATTTTACATCAAATCAAATTTACATAAAAACTGCAATTTCAGTGGAGGCAATTCGACGATTTTCACTCTTGGTTCCCAAATTTTATTATTCATTTTTTCAAAACGAACTTTCTTTTTGCAAAGTGGTAAATCATTGAAAACAAATAGAATCCAAACCATGCTGATGTTTCAACAATTTCGCCATCAGACACTGAACATTCTTTTCCTAAATTTAATGTTTTCTCGAAAATCTGAATACCACTTGGTAGGTATCGAATAAGAAAAACATAAATTGAGAGAAAGCATCAACTTTTATTTGGCGCATCTATCCTAACAAGAAAACAATTAACAAAAAGGTGAACCGTTTTTTTTTCCTCGCCGTGTTCTCTTCGTGCAGATATGCAATTTCCGATTAGTAATAAAAAAACGTTTCAACCTGATTTTTCGTTCAAAAGCTTTGAGTTTAATTTTTATTAAAGTAACAATAACGTGATCTTTTTGTTCTATGATTTGTTTCTTCAGAAAAAAAAAAAAATCTTAAATTTTATTGACACATGAAACGAAAATTTCGTTTCATAGAAAAAGTTGACATAAAATTGAATCAAGTGCAAAAGAAAATGACAGCGAATTATACTTTCTATATTTTGAGTGTAACAAAATGACTACAAAGTACATAAGTTGGCCGAAGTTAAACAATTCCAAACGAAATTTCGGACGAGTATGATAATGGCGCATAAAACTGATGGAGCATCCTGGTAAGCCGATGCTGCCGAGAAACATTGTGTCGTCAAAAGAACGAATTAGAAATTGATGGGCTCCAATGAAATTCAGCGCACGTAAGTGGAGGTAAAAGCGTGTAGTCGGAAATAGCGCGATTTAATGCCAAGGTATGGTCAAGGTAGGGAGATTAAGAAGCAAATACCTTTCTCGCCGAAGAAGCCGCCAGTATTTCTGGTTCCTCCTGACTCAATGGATGCGTTTCCTCTGTTGGCTCATCGCGAACGACTGTATCCGTACACGCGATTGTCAACTTATTTTTTGATTACACTTATTAAACATTGTGAGTACATGTATGTTTTCGCTCTTACATCCAAGTTGTAACAATCTTACATCCCATTTTTTTTTAAACGGAAATAAAAACCTCGAAAATGTTAATAATCGTACGTTAATTTGTTGGTGGATTATTAAAGAATACAAATATGATATACGTGAAAAAAAATTTTTCTTTATTACGAGCAATATTTGCAAAACATTTTTGCACAGTTCTACTTTTATTAATTCATTTAAACGATTAAGTATTCAAGTATAAGTTTTTTGATTGCTAATAATAAAAAAAAAAAAAACAAAGTTTGAGTAATCTAAGACATTATTTAAAAATTGTTCAAACACCTCGTTGAAAATAATCATTTAAAAACTTTTTACAATCATAAACATTTTTATTGATTTATTTTAATAAACAATTATAATTGAATGTTATTAATTATTTTGGGCTGTGATTGAATGCAAAGGTACGTTTTTCAAGATTATAAACAATTTTATGTTGTGTAATAAATTAATTTTATGTGAGTAATGACGAAATGATTATCAATTCGTTTGAAATAATAATAACAAATTGTTCGATCATCCAAAATGGTACGTAACAAATGTTATATTGTGGTGTGAATATACAGTTATTACTATTTTTCTATGAAATTAAGCAGCCGATGACTTGCGGTATTTCGTGAAACACAACTTTTGAAACGTTATGTTTGATTAGACGTTTGAAACCCATAAACTTTGTTCCACTTGAGGTAGGACGTTCAAAAAGCATCCACGACATTTCCAATAAACAATTAAATTTATTAGCGATAATGTCAATTATACATTTTATTATTTCAAATACGACTTTGGAGTATTTTAGAATCTGAAAAATTTGCACAAGACTGTATACTTTTACGTACACTTGACATTTTTTATGGCCAATTTTTTACCGCAGTTGACATTAGATTTTATTCGATATTTATTTTTCTTATTTCTTATTGTTATTTATACATTTTTAAATCCAATTATCAAACTGGAATGAACAATTAGATTATATTCTGCTTAATTAAAGTTGGTCAGATTTTAATTAATATAACATCTGATTATCGTTCTGAAGATGACCTTAAACCATAAGACAATTCATCAGTAAGTGTCTGTGGCGTCCTACTTTATTACTTTTTCATTTCACCTTCCGTAAAGGTTCGTGGTCAATGGACCTAACATACCTGAGCAAGTCAATCTAAATTCTAACATGAAATTAAACATACTAAACATTTTTTTTATTCAATCATAATTAACAATTGTCAAGCAAGTAATTTAATAGGTAAATTCAATCACTGTGAGTTTATTTTATAATTCATTTTATTTATCGATTGATTGAAAATGAAATTGGAAATGATAGAAAAAAATATTATCTGACGTTAAAACAAAGACAAGGCAGAAGGAAGATTTCGGCCTCTCGTTGAATTTTAATGAACATTAACGGTTTTTAGAAAGGTATTGGTCAACGTCACGACGCTTTTTTCTTTTAGCAGTTCAAGTTCAAAACTTATCTTTACTATCCTATCATAAATTGCTTGACGAGTTTTTGCGATGTGAAAATGCATAACGTTTCAAGTCCCCCCCATTCTATTATTCCTATCTATTTGTGCACTTCAGACGGTATCTTGAACATAATTATGTCGAAAGTAATTTCTTTTGGGAAAAAAATTTGATTCATAGTCGAGATTCATAGACGAAATACATTTTATTTAGCGCAAAATTTGTTCAGTTTGGATGAAATTCCTTAATTATGCATTGATGAATCGTTAACAAGTTCGCACACGGTGTTAGAGTAGTAATCATTACGTAACAAAGGCGTAATAAAAAGCAAAAATAATCAAGTCATAATTAACGGGTTCTAAACCGCACGATAATATTAAAAGAAACGATGGGCATCTCCTTAAACTTTTGTTATTTGTTGCTTAACTGATTTATTCTACGGTCTGGCGATGGACCGTAGAATAAAGAACGCTCTCAAAACAGGCCAGCATGAATTTCATCTTGATTGTTACATACAACCAGACGATCAAAACTAAAAATAAAAGAATAAACGTGCAAAAGTTATAATTACATAATAGTTAAAATATCAAACGAAGATACAAAATTTGTAACAGTTCTAAAATTTTTCTATCAAATGCCATCTGATGTAACATTTGAACCCGATGCAACCGTACACTTTCCCTCTTTTCTAGAAGATATTTTACCTCATTCGTGTCAGACAATTAATTCGTCTTTCTATTTTTTTTTTGTATTACAGAATAATGGACTTCACGATCACGACCTTGACATTGTTCTTCCTCTTCTCAGCTGTGCCATCAAACGCTCAACTGAACTACGAGGGAAATCCTCTGACCGAGAATACCGAGTACACGGCCGAGGAAACTCATTCCGTGGAGCGTAATTCTCGCACGAGCCAACAGGAAAATACCGAGACCGTTCTCGTGAACAATGTCCCGCAAAAACTCTACCCAGTTTACGCGAAAGATGCCAGCCAGCCGGACATGAGAACCGTGACCATCAACAACTCCACCTACAGCATCCAACAATCCGTGGAAGTGGATCCCAAACAGCTCCAGACGAGGAACTTTGAAACACGAAATCCTCAGGACAATTCGCTCATCTACAATTCCGAGCTGATGAAAACCGATTTCCTCCAACCGCAACAACATTACATGTCGGATTATGCACTCAATACATTTTTGCAATCCAAAACACCCGAGGAGTCGAAAGTGGCGTTGGAATATTACTTGAAGAGCACCTCGAACCAAGTCGACCCGGTTCAGACGCAAGTAGTAAACAACGAGTTGATCCAGCAGAGCTTACCCTACCACACATCCAACACAGACTTCCACCAAAATAATCTTCCTTACAACCAAGTGCTGAGTCTTCAATCAACTTCAGGCTCGGAGATGGTCCAGTCAAACCCACCGGTTAATATTCAACCGAGTTATCTGTCGAATGAAAATTTCCAACCTGGGCCGAATACCAATCTTCATCCAAGCTCCAGTATGAATAACCAACCTACTATGGCACCAGTTTATCAACCTGCTGCAGTGCCCAATTATCAACCTCTGCAGTATCAAGCAAACTTGCAACCGAATGTCCAACCAAATTTGCAATCAAATCTGCAACAAAATTTTCAACCAAATCTGCAACCAAATCCGCAACCAAATTTTCAACCAAATCCACAACCAAATTTGCAACCAATCGTTCAACCAACTTTGCAATCTCAACCTGTCCAACCAAGTTATCAATTTGAACCAAACCCAGTAAGGAGTCATCCTCCGCCCCATCAGGGATATCAAAATTTAGGTGAACCAATGCCAATGTACCAGCAACCCAGAGTTCCGTTCAAGTACGGACCAAACAGGTTCTCAAGGTTCCCAGCCAGGCCCAGGTTAAGAAGCAAGATCCCACAGCAGAGAATCGGACCGGCTGTGATGTACAAGAATCCCGGGCCGGTTGGTCCGACGAATTTCGCTAGCTCACCGGTGCTGAGCAAGCCTCCCAAGGGGGTGGAGTTGATCTACACGAAGCCTCCGGGCTACAGAGCCCCCATCCGGCAAAGTCCACCTGGTCCCTATGAGCAGGCCAGTTCCTGGTACCCGGAAGTCGGTCGACTTCCGAGCGCGTCGCAAAAAGACATCTACTGGTCGCAGCTGTACCAACAGTCGTACGACCCTCATTATTACAATTACATCGCCAAGACCGGCAAGATCAAGCCTCACTTGTACGGCAAACTCGGCGACCGCGCCGAGGACGAGGGCATCTTGAGCGACATGATCAAAGGCTTCAAAAAGCACGGCCTGAAAAACATCATGAATCCGGGATTTCTCCTTGGCATGACCATCCCGGCGCTGACGCTGATGTTAACCGCACTGGTGCAGAAGCGGTCATTAGCCAGGGCAGACTTCGCTCCACCGAGCCTCGACCAGCAGAAACTGGACGAGTACATGGCGAAACTACAGATAGCACTGCGGACCTACGACGAGGACAATAAGAGAGCGACGACCAAACTGCGGCGTAGACGACGGTGAGAGTACCAAGGACGTGATCCTGACGCGAGGACAAGATGGTTCTTCTGAAAAAGAAATTGAGATTACGAAAGTATTCTCGTGTTTGTCCTCGCAGTTCAAGTTTGTAACTCCGTGAAATAATCAAATTTGGAAAGATCGTTTGTATAAACTAGGAGCAGTTGGTGTAATTGTGACAATTGTGATTTGTGTGTACCGAAATTGGGTTCACATGTTCATTCGAAACAATTTGTTCTTAGTCTTTGAATTTTATCTTTGCAACACAATTTTAAGTTTTATAAAAGAGCATGTTCGTTCGAGGGTCACGATTAATCCAAAACTGCCCGTATGTGGTTAAGATATATGTGCTATATATAATTACATACTTGTGGCCGGTAGAAACATCTCGTATGTACATCTCAAGGTACATCTTTGTTTTGGAATGATAATAACTTGTAAAATGAAGTTTGTCCTCATTCACTTTCTTTTCTATGCAAAATACTCACTTTCGAAATAATGCCTGCCCTTCATTGTTCTTCTTCAAGATCTACAATCACAGTTATTAACTTTAAATTTTAAATATCGTTGCAGAAGAGTATATACTTTGGCGAGCCTTTGTCTTGGGTCATTTTCTGTTGCATGAAACTACAGATGGCTGTGGGTCAGGGTACTTTTTATCCAATGTAAATAGTTGTTATTGATAAGACTAGCCAGGTAATTATTAATACATAAAAGATTTAATAACAAACTTGAGTTTCTTCCAATAGAAAATGACCGGTCTTATTTGTTGACTGAAAAGTTTTCATGTATAATTTTCTGATATAAATTGTTGGAATATTTGTTGAAGCCTTGAAACAGGACGAATAAGTTTTTTTTTTTGCAAATAAAAGAAGAATTTTAATACCGTTCGAAGTTGTTATGAAAATATTAAGAGTTAAATATAAATAAAATGATTCAGGTTTTTGTCAAAACAACATTTTTCGTAGCTTAATTGAAACATAAAGCAGACATTTCATGATCCAAAAGAGAGGCATCGAAATCAAAAAAAAAATGAAACTGATTAATAAATTAGTCGTTTGATGACGTATTGCCATAATTATACGACGTCATTGAATTTAATTACCAAACTTCATTTTACTAAGGATATCAACACTTAAGAGCATTTCGAACTTTTTATTTTCGCAAAACGATGATGGCTTTTTGATCTAAAATTATTTTATAATGTAACTTACAAACGATCGATGAACATTAATTGAACGATTAAATTAACTTAGTATTTATTTGTAACTTGAATCAATTAGGTGAATGAAAATTAGGAATTAATCGAACGGATCATAATTCAAGTTAGTTTTTATAATAAATTAGTTAACGCTATTGTAGTTTGAATAACCACGTTGTATAAAATTCACACGTACGAACTATTAATTTATTGAAACCATTGTTGATACTTACATTCAATTCTAGATAATAATACGGTACATCAAGTTTATATCGCGAGGCTGATCGCTATACATTGGCTGCGATTTACGTCAAGTTTTCAAAATGTGTTTACGCTTTGAATTGATTCCATGCAATTTTCAATTTCAAGGAGGAAAATTTGTTTCGAAAATTGCTGAGATAATCTGAAGTGTTTATGAATTCACAAGTGAATCCGAACAAATACTCATAAACTCATTTACAAGGCTGTACCTTTGCATTTATACACAACTATCAAAGTCTGATAAAAGCAGGTGCGACGATCTAAATGGAACAGAACTTGTGGTAAAGAATTGGAACAGATTTGTAATCCTTTTTTTAATGCCAAAGGTCAACAACAAGAGTTTCTCGTCAATAACAAAAATGTTTGATAACGATCGAACGTAGTGTAAAATAATGACAAATAACTAATAATAAATACAATAATTACGTAACAAAATAATAATTTATAACAAATAAGTGCGCGAGAATGATTAAGTAACATTTTTTGTACGAATGAAAGTTTGAAAAAACGTCGATGTATAGCACATAACAATTATTCCTATACCGAATAAAAAAATTGTTAGTCGATTTCCGCCAAATGTACATTCATTGGTGACAATTTTGTGATCATTTCCTCTTTCATTGGTTGAATCTTAAACAGTGATAACTACCGAAAAATCTGTCGGCCAAGTTTTCGATGTGTCGTGCGGTACAGCTCGGCGATAGTGAAATTGTTTGGACAACGAGATCTCGAGTTTGTCGCGGAAATAAACGGTCAGTCACCCTTGACCTTATTTGCACGTACGGAACGTTCGATTTATTTGGGCTCCAAGCAATGATTTTTTTTTGATCCGGTCCTATCAAAAATGTAGAATTAAAAGATGACACATTTCTTCTTTCATTTTTTTTCTCATCGCCTCTCGTTTACACATTTCTTATTTCTCGATCATTGGACAGTAATGACTGACCTCAGAAGCCGGAAATTTACCTGTAATCAATAAATATACCTATTAAAGATATCACGCTGTGGTAAAAAAAAAGAACTGAAGACTGAGAAGTGAACACCCAGTGATTTGATAATAAATAGCACACACGGTTAGCTATATCGCGTGATGCAATGAGCCAGAAGAATCACTGAAACCAGTCCTGATGATCTGGTTACTTCTATAATGCGTTAACTATGAATGCGGTCATCGTTCAAAATCTAGCACGAAATTGTCATAAAAAATAAAATGTTCCCTCCTAACGCTCCATACCTCCAATATATCTCAGGATTTATATATTTTTGAATTGCCTTCATCTCTGAATATCTAAAAAATAAAAAAACAATCAATACAATAAATCAAACCGAATTTCATTAGTATCAATGTTGTATGATATATAAAGAAAATAGCTTTAAAAAATAAGTCAACAATTTATTTACTGTTACAAATCACATTGAGATCGGCGCTAATCGGCAAATAAGAGTAAAGCTGGTTTGTGAATTTGACGCTGGCGCGCGTACGTGTAAAATCCGAGTGACTGAATGACACACTTATCCTCTGTTCAACAATTTCATTAACCAGGATTTTTAATTTTGGGACGTACTTGAGGTTCATCTGCAACCTTCATTTTTACTGTCACATTTTTTGCAAAATAAACATATTTAACATCAAACAAAATATTTCAATATGTTATTTTATTTTTGTGACTTATTGTTTTGTTTACATAGAATGACAATTTTTCATTTCTTGAAAATTTTTGTTTACATTGAAAAATGAAAGTAACATTTGAAATAAAAGAACGTTATGAATCATATAAAAAGAATGACGTACGAGAGATTTCTCATGAATGAAGGAAAAAAAATGATAAAACAGTTCAGGCCAACAAGTTGAACAGAGACATGAGATCAAGTCGACTACCTGATGCTGTGCGCCAGTGCCACCTGTTCGGTTGGCAGAACTGAAACTAACGTAGTAAAATGTTTAACGTAAACGTGATGGGGACGCCATGAGCATGGCTTGGACTTGAAGTTTCGGTGTAAAGAGCCATTTTTCATTTGTTTACTTACGTTTTATCGGACTTTTATCGGAGCACAAAGGTACCTGATCCAATTCCCGACTAGTCAATAATCTCGCCGAGTTCTCTAACAAACCGAATGTCACAGATTGGTTCATTGTTTACAATTTGTCAAGCCACACCCTACCCAATATTCGACACTCTCGAACCAATAACATTTCAGGCCCAAAAATTTGAAACCTCGTCAAATTAAACAAGAAAATACAACATTAAAAAAAACTACTTAATCTTTCTTCAACCCAGTTAAACGTAGCTGAGATAACATTTGCACGAAGGAAAGAAAAATGAAGTTTGTATGACTCATTTCATGCGACATTCTGTTTGGAACTGGATAAACATTTGTAGCCCAAATTATTATAGTTTAAACTTGATTGATTTAACAAAACATTGTATCTCAAATTGAATGAAAAATTTCTCGTTTACAGGAAATCCGATTGCCAGTCAAGATGACTCTTATCCTGTCACTTTTTTTGTTAACGATACTATCGTCCCAGTGCAACAGTCAAGACTCATTCTACCGTGAGTATGAGTACAAGTGTCCCCAATTTTGGGTCCGGTTCCAGGACTCGTGCTACAGACTGATCAAAAGTCCAGCGAGACCTCGAGAGGAAGCTCGCAGAAATTGTCAGGCCTCGCAGAGTGACTTGGTGTCGATTAATTCGCTCGAGGAGCATGGATTCCTCCTGCACCAGTTGCAGTGGCAGGACCATCAGCACAGAAAATGGTACACGGGTGTGAAATCCATCTCGGGGTACTGGACCAACGAGGCGGACGGTTTGCAGCTCATCAACATGGACAATGCGTTTCTGCCCGAAGTTAATGA
This sequence comes from Trissolcus brochymenae, assembly GCA_030523145.1. Classification (NCBI taxonomy): domain Eukaryota; kingdom Metazoa; phylum Arthropoda; class Insecta; order Hymenoptera; family Scelionidae; genus Trissolcus; species Trissolcus brochymenae. The sequence continues at coordinate 129,561 of JAQQRF010000027.1, read as the reverse complement.
CAGCATCTACGGCAAGGATTACCTGATTTATGCGTACAGTGAAGGGTTGAAACGGTGGGGGTTGCAAAAAGTCACTGGCAGGGACGATTATTTGTATATCTGCGAGGCTCCGATCACATTGTTGCACAACTTGGTTGAAGACGAGCGGACTTATGAGTACGGAATTGAGATCAACGACCCGTTGAAGATACCCAGAGGACCTTATTTTATCAAGCAACCGGTCAATACTGTTTTTGATACAATGAAGGCGTCCATTGTCAAGGATGTCTATCTCAAGTGCATCGCCGGAGGGTACCCAACTCCCACTTATGAATGGTTCAAGGAGAATTATGACAATGATAGATTTTATGCCACGAAAATTGATCCACTTGCTGATAATAAATTTACTGTCAGTGGTGGGATGCTTATCATACATAACCCCAAGCAGGTAAATTTCGTCTGGCTTTATAGTTTGTTTGTCGTTGCTTTTTATTTTAGTTTTGTAATTGTTAAAATTCATCTTTTGTTTGATTCATTTCAGGATGTCGACAGAGGGACTTATCACTGCAGAGCAACCAACAAATTCGGAACAATCAGATCTGAGAGTGTGGAATTGACATTCGGTTACATCCGCGAGTTCAATTTAAAACGATCCGCTGAAAGGGGAGATCAACATTGGGGCAAAGCAGTGTACTGCGACCCGCCACAATACTTCCCTACGATTTCTTACTACTGGGTTCGCGAATCTTTTGAAAATATGGTCCAAGAGGATCTGAGAGTTTTCGTCTCTTACGATGGAGCGCTTTATTTTGCCTCGCTGGAATTAATCGATGAAGGAAACTATTCTTGTCATGTCAAAGGCATCTCCGACAGTGGGAGGATCGGGCCTCTGTTCCCTATTCATGTTGACCAGCAGTGTAAGCTGACTCAAACTAAAAAGGACTATTAAAAAAAATACAAAATTCTTTATTCATTGAAAAAAAAATGATTAATTTGTCTTTTACAGCATCTTCACAAGAGTTAAAATTCGCAAATAACTTCCCGAAAGCTTTCCCCGAAGCTCCTAAAGCCGGTGACCAAGTGCGGCTCGAATGTATTGTTTTTGGATAGTAAGTTGAATCAAAAGAAAAATTGAATGAAAACAAAAATGTCAGTTATAGTAATGGGCATTTCTGTTAATTTCAGTCCCGTAGCTTCGTACAACTGGACCCGTAAAAACAACACTCCTCTGCCTCGAGGTTCCATCCTGCGAAGTTATAACCGCGTTTTGGTGATTCCGAACGTACAAGTCGAGGATCAAGGTTTGTACGAATGTCTCGCGTACAATGATCGTGCCTCTGTTCGAAACTCAGTTTACTTGAGCATCCAAGCTGAGCCGAATTTTACGATTCCATTGATGGACAAACACATGGACCACAACAGTGAACTCGTCTGGACTTGTGAAGCCTTCGGAATACCTGACGTTGCTTACACTTGGCTCAAAAATGGAGAACCGATGTATCCATGGGATCTAGCTGTCGAAGACGTCGATCGGTATATGATTCAGGATAATGTTTTAAAGATAAAACAACTGGACCCTGAGCGTGACTCTGGCATGTACCAATGCAGTGCAAGAAATCAGCTGACAACCAAATATTCATCCGCGCAATTAAGAGTTTTATGTAAGAAATGATTTTTGACTGAAACAAAATTAAATGATTTGATTGAATTACAATCTTCAATTTGAATGATTAACATTCAATTTATATTTACAGCATTGAAGCCAACTTTTAAAAAACGACCGATGGAATCTGAAACATATGCCGCGGAAGGTGGTAACGTGACAATTGTCTGTAATCCAGAAGCAGCACCGAGACCAAAATTCATCTGGAAAAAAGATGGCAATGTGATAGGAAGTGGTGGCAGACGATTAATCCTGGAGAATGGAAACCTCATCATAAGCCCAGTTTCTCGTGACGATGAGGGAACTTATGTTTGCACAGCATCCAATTTGTACGGAAGTGACGATACCAGAGGCAGATTGATTGTTTTACGTGAGTCAAACTTTTTCAATTTACAAAGAATTTGAGTTTTATTTAAGTCGTGAATTGAGTATTAATTTTTTATTTTACTTTCAGGTGGTCCTCGATTTTTGGAGCAACTTCCTAACAGGATTAGAACAGCGGTGAACTACAATCAGACTCTGCGATGTCGTGCGGATGTCGAAGACATGGTTGACATAGCGTACATCTGGAAACACAATGGCAGAGAAATTCGAGATAAGGATATGATTAACAATCCGCACATAGTCTTTGAAGAAGGGGTTTTGGACATTATCAACATAACATTCGCCGAGGCTGGAGATTACGAATGCATTATCAAGAGTTCGGTCGGCAGGATATCTACTAGGACTGAAGTCGTGGTTGAGGGACCACCTGGACCTCCGGGAGGACTGCAGGTCGTTGATACTCAAAAAAGATCGGCCACCATTCGATGGACGGATGGCGCTTACAATGGCAGACCAATCACGAGATACAGAATAAGTGCCAGAACCAAGTGGAATGATACTTGGTTTACAGTAATCTCTGGTAAAATTTAATATTCTTTAATATTAAAAAGTCTTTCAACTTGAAAATAATGAATCTTTTTGTTCGTCTTAGGTGTTCAAGCCACAGAGATAGACCGTTACACAGGACGCAAAGAGCTTCACCTGGAAAAGTTATTGAACCCATACACAACGTACGAATTTCGTGTTCAGGCTTATAACGATCTGGGATACGGAAGACCATCGACCGCTTCACCGCAGCACTCTACCTCGGCCGACAAACCTACTAAAACCGTGTCAAAAGTTGGCGGTGGTGGTGGAAAAGTCGGCGACTTGACAATCACCTGGCAGCCTCTGTCACCTGCCGAACAATTCGGCCCGGGCATTTATTACAAGGTCTTTTGGCGAAGAAAGGGAGCCGAGACTGAATTCTCATCTAAAACTCTCAAGGAGCACGGAAACATTGGCAAATGTGTCGTGCAGATACAAACTGTTTATTATTATACTGAATATGAAGTCAAGGTTCAAGCCGCGAATGATCTTGGTAATTGATTAACAAGAAACAACAACAATTATTATTACTAATGTTCAAAAGTATAACATTTTTCAAAAATTCTTGTAGGTTTCGGTCCTGAGTCCGAAGTCGTGACAATTTTCAGTGCAGAAGACATGCCTCAGATTGCACCGGAGGGAGTGGTGGCCCTAAGTTACAACGGCACAGCGTTGAACGTGAGCTGGGTACCGGTTGACCAGAGTCGCGAAAGGATGCGAGGAAAATTGATCGGCCACAGGATCAAATACTGGAGAGAAACGAACGCAGAAGAATCTTCGGTTTATTATCTCTCGCGACACACCCGGCCGTGGTCTTTAGTTGTCGGTCTGCAGCCTGATACGTACTACTACGTAAAAGTCATGGCTTACAACAATGCAGGGGAAGGTCCTGAAAGCGAACGGTATTTGGAAAGAACGTACCGTAAAGCGCCGCAGAAGGCACCATCGTCTGTCGCTGTTTATGCAGTCAATCCTTCAACTGTGCGCGTTGTTTGGCGTTACGTACAACCTAGCACTGAAGAAGAGCCTATTCAGGGTTACAAGATTCGAGTTTGGGATGTCGACCAGGATATGAGTCGGGCTAATGATACTATCATTCCGAGTAAGAACTTTTTCTTACATTATTTTGAATTCAATATAGAAAATATTGATTTTTAAACAATATTAATTGTTATTTCAGGTGGTCAAAAACTGGAAGCTTATATAAACAATCTCAATCCTGGAAAAGCGTATCATCTTCGTGTACTGGCCTTCAGCAACGGAGGAGATGGTCGCATGTCGAGTCCAGCTCACACATTCCAAATGGGAGACACCGCAGAATTCAGTAGGAGTGGAGCCGCGAAAACCATCTTCGATGCGATCCTCAGTTTGTGCGTCCTCATTGTTTTGGGTGCATTCCAACGCGTAAATTAGTAATCGAACTTTATAATTGAAATTATTTTATTTTTGGTATTCCAATTTTCTCACGCAGATGTACATATGTATATATGTATCTGAACAAGTTAACGCAACAATCCTCGTTCGCTGAGGATTGATCGATCTTGAAAATAATTGCAACTCTCAATTGCAAGTATGTAGTTTGTTAACGGAAAGATATTTTTTTTTCAGCGATGAAAATTAAAGGTAATAACTTAGAGCTGAATTTTTGAAGCTTGAAAAAGAATTTGAACAAAAATATTTATTTCAATAAGCGATCAATGTAAAGTACAAAGTTATGAACTGTTTGCAAACTCATTTATTACTTTGTATTTTATGTATAGGGTATAAGAAAACGACATTTTAATTGCAAATTGAGCAACATCGCACGAACAAATATGAGTATATAATAACAATCGATAGGGACATATCATATATATTTTTGAAATCTTGAAATATGTTCTAAACTAAAACACATAAAAGTTGGCACAATTTTTATAATATTTTATTGAGGAAAATGAACTGCCACTAACTTTTAATCGTAAGAGAAAAACACAATTTTTGTTGTGTAAATCATGATGTCAGCTTGCTAATTTAAGTTAAATTGACGCATTGTGCTTTGCTTCACTGCTACAATTTGTATTACCTTTGAATCTCAGTGCTATGAAATAGCACATTATTCCGTCCATGTGTGCCCAGGTAATCACAACTTTCAACGTACAAAAAAAGTGACTTAAGAAGCGCTTGTTCATACGTTTCAAAGAAATGAATACTGCAAGATATTTATCTGGGTATTAAATAAAGTATCGTGGCATAAATAATATATATATAATGAAAACGGTATACTAATTTTATAAATAAATTCTCAAAGTGGTGAGAAAAAAAATTGAAACTCGCGAATCTCGAAAAAGTGAAACTCATTTAATTATACACAATTTTCTATTCAAAATGTACCATCATTATATTTTTTTCACTCGTTTATACAGTTACAAAACAAACTGCAAGATGAATAAATTTTTGATATTTTTTCTATTCTAAGATTTGTATGTTATGAAATAAATTGTCTATTAAGAAATTATGAAACGTTATTTATTAATCTCCCGTGTGTACAAAAATATTTTGCATGAATAAATATTAAAAATCAACGCTTATAAATCTGTTTCAATGATAGTTTCCATGTCTGTACCAGTGGTTTGGGTTTGAATTTTTGGCTTGTTTTTGTTGATTATTTTCTCGTACCATTGAACCTCAGCTTGCTCATAATTTCTCTTTCTAAAATAACAACTTTTATATAAATATATCAATAAAAATGTTATATATGTTTATATTTTGAGTATGCTTACACTTCAAAATCAGTGTTCTGAGGTTTTCTCACTGGGTTCCACCCAGAAACTGGATTTGTATTCGCAACCATTATGCCTCTTACACAAAGAGACAGTATCACAGAATTCAATGCTGAGTCCTGAAAGAAATTCAATAATTTACATTTGTAAGATTAAAAATATTCTACATCAAAAAATAGTATTTGATTCTCACTTTCCATTCAGCATTTAATAAATCAGCTATACTCAGTATATCAGCAGCTAATTCAACTTGTTCTATAGATCTCATAGTGTTCATATAATTCTCATGTAAAAAATAAGAAAATGTTCTCGCTTGGGAACGAAAGTACGTCGCCATTTCATCAGGATCATGAACGAATTTCCACGTGTTTTTATCATCCGTTCCTAAATAAAAACATCAATATTCAAATAAGTCTGGTATTTGTAAATTCAATAAATAAAATAAGAACTGCTTACTTTTGGGATTGATGACTCTTCCTATTGCATGCAATAAACCTAGAGTATCTTCTCGTGAACTGCACTCAGATTTTGCATTTCTTAATTTAGGAACTGAAACCAAATAAATTTACATTATTTACGTTGTTAAATAAAAGACTTTAAACGTTACAGTTATAATTAATAAAAGACTTTAAAGTATACCTTTCAATGAACAAAATATTAGATTCAATAGTGCACTTCTGATATCCCCAATGTTGTTAGCTAGAACTTCATCAATCTGAGTCTGTGTGACATTCAAAAAATCCGCACCTTTGGAATTTAGAATCCTTGTTACTCGTTTGAGCATATTTTTCATTGCTGTTGGAGTAGTTGCGTTTATGCTGCAAAAGTTGAACAATAATAATCACACATAAGTATATAAAATTAAAATTGAGTTTATCAAAATATTTGTAAATTCAAAAATGGATACTAACAACTTACTTTATATGATCTATATGGTATTTGTCTCTGACACTTTGGGCGAACAAGGTCGTCATCAATCGTGAACTTGAACCATCAGTGCAGACGAACACCAGCGGATCTTTTCCTAAGGCAACGTATTTTCTGCAAAAATAATAGTGAATTTATATAATTACTAATGAAAACATTTTTTTTATTTTTAAAAATGAAAAACTGAGACCCACTCTAATGCTACGAAGAAAGATTTCTGATCACTGACAAAAATATTCGGCAGATCTTTGACTAGCAAAAGTCGTCTGGAGTGTGTATTGAAGACATCACTGTACCGTGTGGCTCTCAACAAAAAATCTAAAAATCTATCCAGCTGTTTCATCGTTCTGCCTATAAAACAAAGAGATATAAAATGCGAATTGAAATTGAATTGAATGAATAAAATGTATAATAATAAATGTGCAATTTAATTATAAAATAATGTTAAAACAGACCATTTTCATCAACTGCCTGGTCGATGGGAGTCAACCATTCGCAGATACCAAACCCATGTTCTTCAGCTAAAACTTTGAAGGCTAGAGTTTTTCCACAACCCGCAGGGCCAGAAATTAATAAGATCGAAGCAGTTTTGGAATGTCTAAAACTCCTCAGCCAGTTTGCAATCTCATTTTGTTTTTGCTTACTGAGCACAAGGTCAGATGCAACTTTTGGTTCGCACGATTTGACCAAAGCAGACAGGTTGAAACAACTGGTGACCTTATTGTTCCAGTCATTACCATAATCGTCGCACAAGTCAACGATACTTTCCTCCGGCTGTTTTTCTATCTTGTCAACAATGTCAATAGCAATGTCAAACAAAATGTCATCGGCATCATCCAGTTGTTGATCAATTAGTCTCTTACTAGCCACGGTTGGTTTTTTTGACCTCACAGGAGGTTCATCGAATGAGGGCACACACCATCCCGAATCAACAGTCCGTTTCTGCAATTGTCAATCACTCATTTGAATGTCAAAGATCTTTAAATCTAAAAGATCCGCACGTTGTTTTTGTTTACATTTCATTAAAACTTGTAATATAACCTCTCAATGAAAAATACAAAAGAAAATGTTATCTAACCTTCGACATTTTGTGACGTCTTGCAACAATTCAGTGAAACAAACTTTCAGTCACGCTTGAAAATTTTCGCCTTCACTATTTTGTTTGCAAAATACTTTTAATCAACATGACATGGTTTTTGCATGCCGCCGCCGCGCGCGCAACTGTCCAGATGGCGCTGCGAGTGTCTCTCACTTTTGCGAGTGATTTGAAGTTTATAACTTTGTAATCGCGCATTGTATAGTAACATTGACATAAGGAAAACATTTCAGAGGGCAAAGTTGATCTGTCGAAGATTTAACAGTGATCTTAGCACAATTTTTTAAAAAAATCCAACATCTTCGTTAACAATGAATGTTTAATTAAGGATATATATTATGTTATAAGTGAGGTTAAGGGGGGGCAATTTGTCACTGTTGTTTTTCATTGTTGTTACTGGATTATCCCGTGTAAAATATTAAACTGGACTGGTTGAAGGTTATGTTTGTTTTTTGATTGTTATCATATGGAAAGGAGCAAAACATTTTCAAGATGCGTCACGACCTTTGCTCACTCGGTGTTTACAAATTGTCATCAGGACGTTTTGCAGAATTATTTATCTTATAAATCACGCGACATAAGCAGGTTCGAAACTGAACAAAATGTAAATAGTATTTAGATGCGAATAACCAACCAGCAGGAACGATGGATAAAACAGAAAACAAGGTTTTTTGAGTTGACTTTTTTTAACTAGTTTGTTCACACTGTTTTTTTTATTTTGATTTGATAAAAAGTGACAAAATAATTAATTGGACATTTTTATTCGACAGGATGAAACTGTACTCGAGGCGGAGACAGTTTATCTTTTGATGAAAAAGGGATTTCCAATCTCGCGTAATGTTCGGGCACAGTGGATGCTGCAACATCTGGACACTTGTGTCAGGATACAAGAACCCTCTAGTCAAACAAACGAAGACACACCGGACCTAGAGATTATCTCAATTTTACCGAAGAATCGAGTACCTTCTTGGTCTGAGGAAAACAGTTGGAAATTTTCTTATCGTATTTTATCTTCTACGTCGATTGTATATCTTGCACACAAATATAGGATGGTTTTCAATTTAGATCTCAGCCCGTCTTTAGCTACTGTTGTAAGTTTTTATTTACAAAGAAATTATTACATTTTAAAATCGACAAATGTAAATGAAAATTTAAAAATCATGAAACATACAAATATCAAACAAAAATATTTCAAATCTTACAGGATATTCAACATGGCGAAATTGTTACAGATGAAGTTAGTTTAGCAACAAAACAGTGTTTAGAAAACATTACCAAGCCAGTGGGTAGACAATTATATGAAGACATAAATTGAATGTTAGAAAACGAATAATTACATTTTTACTAAGAGACAAAACGATTGTTTTTAGTTTATTGTGCCTGGTAGTAAACGGGTGATGAAGCCTGAGATGTACGTAACTGTGATAGCGCATACTCCATTTTTTACAAACCCCGCGCAACAAGTGCTGGTTCAAGGTTGGCTGTTGACAGTGGATAATATAAATTGCCTGATGGAATTTATCGAAAAAAAATTGCACGTCATAGAAGAGAAAGTGGCGTCGATCACAGGACTGATTAATCATCAGCTGGAAGTTGTACGTGCTCAAAATGAAAGACTTGTAGGAGGACTTTTTGAAGAAAATGCTGTGAATTCTGCCAAAAGCAGTAGTCAAAATAATGTGTCAATGGTACTACCAGAGACGTGCTTCATTAACATTCTGAGATATGGACTGATGGCACTTTCGGTTTTACCAGAGTACAGCTGTGCTCGTAAGTTGTTAGCGCCTTTCTCAAAGCCTTGCAACTTTTTTACAAATTCGATTTGTTTGTTATTTTATTTTTACATTTTAGATCTGGTTATAGTCACGGACGGTATTGTCGGAGTAACAGACATTCACGTGTTAGATTCAGTAGTACAACAACTGCGAGCCAAAACCGTAGCCTGCAGCTTTTTACACGTTGGAAGTTCCTATCATCCTCATTGTGCCAATGGTCTCGTCCCAAATCAGGATCTTTTATTTTTTCTCGTAACTGCTACTCTTGGAAGTTACATCAAGTTTTCCCCGGATACGGTATTACTATAAGAAAAAGAATTTTTCCTGATTTTCAAAGTCAGGTTGAACTGAAGAATATATTTCAGAGCTATCAGGATACTGGGGACCAGATGAATAATTACCATCGAAACTTTTTGTGCTGGCAACTCGACCGTCGAGTTCCGTTCATTGACCAAAGAAATGTTAGCGGCTGGCATACGAATAATTTTTTGTTCTATGGACACGAGCCGCCTCCACTTTTACGCAAGAAACAGATCGACAGCGAAGTGAGTTGCACTCTGAGCAGTTTGCTTTGTTGTAGGCTACGAGAGGGCTATTTAATCAAAACAGCACAAGTTCATGATGGATTTTTAGAGATCTGCTTCAAGTTGCCATGGAAAAATCATGTTTTCATCGAGTACTCGGTCACGATTCCTTGGATGATCAAATCACTTTCTGTATGCAATACAGTACAGTACACAATCACTACAGAAGGTTCGACTTTGTATATAATATATCATTCTTAATATTATTTTTATACATTTAATTTTCTTTTTAATTTTCAGCACCTTATGAATTTTTGCACGACATCACCTGCCTATCGAAAAAACCACTGAAGTCACAGTACAGGCAGAGTGTAGTTTCAAAATTCTGGTCAGTCCTAACGTGTCTGACCGAGAGCGACACGATGCTGTCGCATTTCAGTTGGTTCCCAGGGATGAACTGGAGCTGGTATAATGTACCTGACACGATAAAAAGTGGGATGCCTTTGTTTTATTTACCAGGTTCCTCGCCAAGCTCCATTCAACTTAGGTACAACTTCTTAAACATCCCCGTTAAAGAAACATTTTCATTTCTAATGATTTTGCAATTATTTTAGTGATGTAGCTTGTCCACAATTTGGTCAGATATGGCAACCAGTGGTTTGTCTGGAACCGCACCAGTGGGCTCGTTGGATGCACAGTCAGAGGATAACTTTGATCTTCGCACATGATCGGCCTCTTCCAAAACATCTTCACTTGGCAAACCAAAGCGGCAGGTTCCAGTGTGTACAATCACGACAAGCCGCAGCAATGCTTTACGCGATGCTCAAAAACTGGGCGACTTTCGTGCTCGTTGAGAATCATATGTACATCTCGTTCATCTACAAGCAGCTGGACAAACCGCCTGTCTCGTTTTGTCTCATCAATGTCAACTGCAAATCACTCTGTGTTGTTTTGAACGTCGCCTTTGCTGGGGGCACTGAAGGTGTACTTCGGCACAATGTCATGTCCGATCTGCTGGATAAGCTGTCGAAATTGACGTTTCCCAACCGAGCAATCACCGAACAGCGAGAAACTGCGTGCTGTACAATCGTGCACAAGGCACTTGAAAAATTTCTCATTAAATACGACAGAGTACCTTCTGATCTCAATACAATAACTTATCCCGATGGCTCGCAATTTTTGAACAGAAGTGCTTCCGCCATCGTTTATGCCAACCTTACAACTCTGTCACGATATTTGCACCATAGCAGATGGCTGTGGATGATCAAAAAACCAATGGTTCTTACGATGCCAAGGGTACAACTTTCAAAGCTCAACATCGCTGCAATCGCCAGAATACTTTCGACGATTACGAAGTAACTGTTGTGAAAAATTATTTATAGTTAACTAGCGTTTTCTAGTTTGCGACTAAACATTATTATTTGATAATGATAACTGTGGTTTTATCTTAGATCAAGACTCGCTGAGGGTTTCATTTTTGCTCACTCATCTGCAGGAATCATAAACATGGTGTTGGAAGTGCAAGTGCACAATCCAGCAAATGAAAAATTGAGTCCTTGCATTATTCAGTATATACTATTTCCAACACACGTCATTCATTCCAATGCTGAACGAGATAGCCTTTCTGAAAATGATACAGATGAAGGTTGGCATTCATCGATTGAATTAAAAATAAAAACAATTTCATTTGTCAGTTTATTTCATTGATAATGTATGTTTTCTCATTACTTTTTCCAGATACTGAATGTGGCATGGACGACATGGAAAGTTCAGGCGACTTTGAAATCGTCACAGAAATCTGGGTGGAACCACAGTCTGGTTTCGTGCAGATGCCAGCAAATCACAAGGCATCCTACATGAACGGATTTCAGTTCGAACAAATTTCACACATTGTGAGTTGTCATTACACTTAATCTTTTTTTTTATGGATTCAAATAAAACAGACGTCCTAAGTTTAAACAAATTCTAAACTTTGATAATCATTTTGTATATCTATAAATAATAATTACATGGAATCTTTATCGATCGGTTTCTTCAAAAGTCACGTTCAACCTTTTTTTATCGGTTTAATCTCAGCGATGATAAAATATACATGAACTGATTCCCCCTGTTGACTTTCTTGAATCTTCCATTTACAATTTTTTTAGAACGTCTCAAGAATTCAAGTTGTAATTATGAACAAAAAATTGTTGATAACTCTTATGTTAATATCCAGTTATTAATAGGCTGTACACTAAAAAAAGAAATTCCATCCAAAAATCCAGGAAGACATTAAAGAATCATTAAGGACTAGAGACGTAATTTCGTTTTAATTACGCCTTGACAACAATACCGAGCAAAATTTTCTCTCGTAAAAAATGAACCGAGTCGAAACAAAAAGAAATGCAAGATTAAATTTGTTAATCAACGAACAAAGATTGTAAAGCTGTGCGAAAGCATTTCTCTCCGTCTTTATTCCTCGAGTTATCTAGTTTTGTTCGATAATTGCTGCGAGGTGTAAAAAAAATTATCCTGCCGCGACGACTTTGTCAAGTGGTTTATTTTGTCAGGTATTCTTATCTTTGGGCAAACACAGCGCCAAGATATTGGACATTTCACAGTTCAAATATTCCCGAGTTCCTATCTTTGCCTAGATTCAACCTCGATTACAGTGTTTCGTCGTTTTCACAATCGCCTCGTTTTTTCGTCATTTGTAATATCTCTTATACAATCCTAAATTCAATTTCTATTATAAATCTCAGATCGGTTGCTCATATCTCTTGTGTGTTCAACCTAAATGTTCAAATTTGGGCTTATCAGAGACAATTTCTTACAGCAATTTCAAACCAATCCTTTGTCAGTCTCTTCGTTGGCCTTAACTTTGAAACTGCCGAAATAAAAGTCTTCTTATTGACAACTCTTGGAAACAGTTCCACTTGCGATTATCCTCAATTATAAAAAAAATTTTTTGGTGGTCATTGTCCCTTCGCCACAGGTTGGAAACGAAAGCAATTGATGTTGACGATTTGTTTATCTTGTTGACCCGGGTGGGGCATCGATAAAGTATGTATCGACTTAGAACATGGAGAGGGTATCAGTCGTATCAGTGGAGTGAAGCATATATATAGGACTGCAGGTGCAATTAGAGCTGCTAGTCAGTTAAGTCAAGTTTTCGGGACTGCAAGTTCATGGCTGAACCGCGAGGCCTGATAAGCATCCGCGTGAAACAAGTGCAGTTAACAAGTTCGATTACGTAACTTCAGGACAGGCCGATTTCATCACTCGTGCTCCAAATATCTTTGCTCCAGCTGATATTTAGTTGGAAGTACTGATCTAGGCAGTGATCTTCCACCTGCCAGATCTAACTCTTCCAGCTCAAAGTCAGCTGGACCGTCTTCTTTCTTGGCCCCCAACCAGTTGTACTGATTTTTCATCACCGCTCTTCTCCAACGGGCTTCAAGGTTCAAGTGGAGAAGTAGTCTCTGCACTTTGCATGTTTCTAAAGTGAGATTCAACTCCTCCAACTTATTCCCGAAGTCCCGACTCAACGCTGGATCTTCGACAGCTCTTCAATTGTCAGATCAAAAGTGTTATCGCTCGACTATTTCAATCGCTACGCAGATATCTCTTGTGTAATGAGACAATTCCTATTTTTATTTCTTTTTTCTTTTTTTTATAACTCGCCTAATAGATATTTAATGTGTTTGATATTTTTTTGATTTATCTGGATATTGATGTAAAAGTACAACATTTGTATTGGTACAACGTTTATAAAAATATGATTAAAATTGTGTTAAACTGTGTGAAAAATTTGGGAAATAAACATGTTCTGTTTTATATGAAAAAGTATTTTTTATTTGTCTTTGTAATTTTTTTTGTACGTGGTTATTATTTGGATTGGAAACATTGTTTTACAGATCTCGAGGATTGATAAGCAGTGTATCGATGCTCTGTTAACGTTAGAACATCTGAGTTTGATGAGCCAAGTGGACGTCGACGACAGGAGCAACGATAGCGCTGCATGCGTACAGTTTCAAGACTCGCTGACCGGTCAGTCGAGCTATGGCGGATCAAAGAAATCAGCCAATCGTACAATAAAGACCGATTTCTCGGACAATCCGATTCTGGACGATCGCATCCAGCCGATGCCTTTTGTTTTTGATATCATAAATGTTTTGCCAAAGTGTCAACAGGCGGAACTTCTTTTCTCCATGTTTGATGATGGTCAGACATATTCAATTCTAAATTTTTTGTTCGTTATCACTACCAAATTTTTTTCTTACAAAAAAATGATTTCAAGCTGATAAGAATACAATTAGGTTTCAAATAACTTGTGAGTAAATTTGTAGAAACGTAATCGAAATATTGATACGTAATCAGATTAGATTAGATGTGATCGTTATTTATGATGTTTTTCTGTTGAAAAAAATGCAAGATGTAATTGAACGTTTAATTGAATGCTAAATCAATTTTGTTTGTAATATGAACAAATTTTATTGTAACAGGCGTAAACATGACTGAATTCATGCTAGGAAGCAGCGCGAACTACATTCTCATTGATGGTCTACTCGATAGAATTAAGTATTTTCACAGTAGAGAATTGATTTTGGGCTCGGAGGAGTCGCAAAAGTTCACTGAGATGTTGCTGAGTCGTTCTCGCGTTAATGCTTCTAGAGAACTCACGATAATCACAGGTGTGAAACTTCTTCTCATTCAAATGAACAAACAAATTTGAACAATTGAAAAAAAAAAAATGTACTGAAATAATTTCAGAAAAAGATGACGTAGATTGTGGCCCGGTGTATCCCCAATGGAAATGTTTCATCAAAGGGATTAGCGTGACTCACGTAATCGTAACTATCTTACCTGCTTGCGAAGCGGATGTTCAACTTTTACAGTACACCCGAATTCAAGATAAAACAAAAGACTGGACAAACGGCGATGTTAATTGCAAAAACGAAAGTACAGAAGAAAGTAATGCAAATGAGAAGTACGCTCTGATCCTTCCTATTTATGTTTATGACTGCTCGTTGTCTGTACTGATCGATGCGCTGATTGAAAAACTCGAGTCTCCCCGAGCAAAGGACATTTTCAAAGATCACACGTTCAAAAGCGGAGAGCAATTGCAGGAAGAATTTATCAATCTGAAACCAGGGGATGAAATTAAATTGTCTTCGCCTGAACCGAAAAGTGAAGACTCTGACAATGTGTCAAATGGTACTTGAATTTAATGCCTCGTTAATCCTCCTTTTGTTATATTTCTTTTTACTATGTGTACATATAATGATTTCAAAACATCTGGTTTCAGATCAACTAAATCTCATGGAACACTGTAAAACATTAACCTTAGCGCACTGTAATGCATACGTAGTTTCCGTTTACAAGACTTTGATTCTTGAAAATCCCCTGAGTTATGAAGATATGGAGGCGGCTGTGGACCAATGTGAAGAAGCTCCCATTGAAATTAACATCACCAATTACTTGCGATCAGTTTGCAAACATCTCGATGGATTGTACCAGAAGGATGGTCGCAAGTGTGATTCAACGACGTGCAATCAAATGGAACCCCTACATGATTTGATAAAGGAAAAGTTTAAACGAATCATGAACGTTGCTTTCAGACCCATCCCAACTTATCCTGAACTTTATTATTATTTACCACCTTGGAATGCTGACAATTCGGTAGGCTCACCATCAAAAGCTAAAGATAAATGCGAAATTGTTAATTATTTCATGTTGACTTTCTTTATAAATGAAACAATTTTGTTCAGAGAATCTCGAGGTCCCATCAGTCGATGTGCAACGATAGTTTTGGAGCTTTTAGCTTTTACCCTACGGCTGATGAACGTAACATTTTAAATAGTACCGCAGGTAAAACATAATCTGATAAAATTCATACCAAAAATTTGTTTATATTTGTGTATAACTTGGTTGTACTCAAATTGCATCCATTATATTAATTGTATGTAAATTTGTGTAATTTTAGTAAATAAGACGACAATGTGCGACGAATCAAAACTTTCGAGTTGCCCGTCAGCGGAATCATTTAGCAACGAACTCGATGAAAATGTGGATTATGGAAAAGAGCATCCATTGTTTCTTCAACTTATCTGTTCGATTCACACGAAATCAAATTTTTCGAGTACCCCTGTGAAAGTACTACCCACCTGCTTTGCCGACATTGTGGAAAACTTGGAAGACCTAAACGCCTCAGATGTGAAAATCACCCTGGACATAATACGTTTGAATCTGCCAAAAGATGTGCTTCAAGTTGAAGCTGAAGCGAACGTCGCTGGATTGAGAACAACTTCGTACTGCAGTTCGTCGCCCGTGGGCAGTGTTTATACGGAGGATGAGAACAGTCAGTTAAACAAGACACAATCGTCGGAGATGGACCACTTGCAGGACGAGATCAATCATCTACCTCCGTACCAAACGAGAGCTATTTTGAGTCTGATAGATGAGATCGAGTGGTTGCTTCAGGACGAAACGGCTACGGCTTTGTTGGATCAAGAGGATCCAACCGAAGAAACGCTCAAATTCGTAGCCAAGCACGTTTCAGAGTCTACAGAAAAGTCGAGCTGTTGCATGGACAAAGTGCCGCTGCATTTTGTCTTTCCTTTGGAAATCAGCGGGCCGATTTTTCTGGAGGAATTGAAAAATTTGACCGTTGACAAATACTGTGTGAAGCAGGAGGGCAAGTTGTTTTATTGCATCAAAAATCTTGACTATTGTTTGCCGCAGGTGAACAACAATTTGGAAGAACAGTCCGATAGAGGTAGATTGATAAACAAATGAAACTTTAAAATGTACTTGAAAATGATTACGTTGCTAATACGAGACTCATTTATTTTCTAGACAACACCAATTTTCAAGACAGAAGCAGAAACAACGAATCCTCAATGGACGAGATGTCTGGTTGTCATTCAGAGGTTTCGAGTATTGGACAGGAGCATGAAAACGAAAGTGAGGATGGTTACGACGGAGGTAGCAGCAATGCCGATGACGATTGTCAGTGGCTCATCAATCTTGACAGGCGCAGAGAATTGTTACCCAATTTCTGGCTGATCCTTCTCGTTGAAAACAGCCAAGTTAACATCTATTTTCACTGCAGGTGATAATTCTTTCGCTCAATGCTTTTTAAATTGTTATAATGTCAATGATTGAGTTTATTATAATCCCAATAACTGGGTCGTTATTAAACTGGTTATTTTTATAATTTTGTTGAAAACAATAGTTGCAACATTGTTTTTGCAGGTTTTTGGATTTAGCATCACCGGAAGTTGTCCGTTATCAGCAGGTGGAAAAACAGGTCGTCAGCAAGATCAAAGAAATATGCGTACGTGTGAATCAATATCTCCTGCTGCGTAACCTACACGACAAGAGGACCTGTGACAACCTGTTGGAAGAACCAGCCTCAAACGAGATGGGCGCAGAAACTTGGCGCGGAGGATCAGAGGGCGTTGAGAATAGTGGAGATCAATCCAAAAATTTGATCCCAGGGATGTTTCGGTGTCCGATTGTCTGGGAATGGCCGTTCTGTCTGCACCCCAGGCTGAAGACCGGTCCCGGTCGCAGTGGAATCTCCCGCGGTATCACAGCCCTTCATGGAGTATTAAACAGATTTTCAGTCAACAATCGCACCAACATGTTCGTCTACCAGCAAAACAACGGCAACGTCTTTTATCTGAGATTACACGAACAGACGACCGACAACAGCAAGAGCCTGCAGAGCAAACTGTCCGAGAGCGACGAGAAGCTGGTGGTTTCGCGGAGTAGCAGTGTGGCTTCTCTGTCGCACTCGAAGGGCCAACCGAGCGACCAGAGCTCGTTACACAGCGACCCGAGACCTCGCGTGAGATCCTTCGGCGAAAAGGAATCAGACATCTTGAACAAATCCGAGGACTCGATTGTCCTGATGGTGCACGGCATCTCAGACGCAGGGGTCGAGATCAAACACGAGCTGGTACAAGTATTGCAGAACCGACTGGACGATGCGGTGCTCGAAGTACTGTCGGTGATGCTGGCCAGGAACCCCATGTGCAAACTTAGTCCATCGGACGTGCATTTCATCCAGAAGCCGTACAAGTCCGCCGAGACAGTGATCAGGCTGAGCGTTCAGGATCGCTGCCTCTCCCATCTGGCTGCTTTGAAGTATTACCTTCACCAGAACATTCTTCAGTTTCTGTATATCCCTAAGTACACAGACCCAAGAACTCATTACCACTTTCAAGACTACTCACAACCCGAAGGCTCGAGAAAACGAGTACCCGAGTCGGATATCTTCCTTTACAACCAAAGTCCGTCCTGCGGGAACAAAGGGATAGCTTGTATCGCCATGGGCATAGTCGACTCTAAGGGCAACCTCATCGCACCTGACAACGCGGACGCGGAGACCGAATTCTTCGATGATTATCCTCGAGTTTGCGACTTTCAAACGATCCTTGTAACGAAGTTTGACGATGACAGCGATTGCGACGCAAATGCGCAGGCTTTGATCGAGTTCAAGATCTGGAAACAAGGCAGGGTGAATCTGGAGTCGCTGAAGGACAAATTGCAAGCCGCTGTGAGACACTCCATCTGGGACTTGCTTACTGAGTACGCGTTTCTACCGATTTCGTTGACCGTTGATGAACAGAACAACCAAATGTTGCATCCGGTTTATCAACACACGCTGGCCTACTGGTTACAGTACGGCTTGGAAATTGCGGTTCCGGCTGTTAAGAAACATGTTGTAACCTTTGAACAAACTCATGCGTTATCCGTCACGCTCAGGGAGGTGCATTGTTTGATACAGATCCATGCCCCGGATGCTACCACCAAGACGTTCGTTCACCAGGAGAGGCAACCCTTTTATGACAGCTGCTGTGACCATGAGTTGTTGCTGAAAAAGAGCAACGATCTTGGCGAAGCTGCTAATCTCAGTTGGCTCGATAATGCCAGCCAACTCGAATCCAATTCGACGACTACTTATCAGATTGGTACAGATGAGAGACAGTTTTCTGTCGATAGCATACTTGTTGCAAGAAATAATAATCAGTGGACGAACAACTCTTCTGTTGCAAACATACCTGATACTACTAATGTCAAAGGTATGCCTATGTCTATGCTGTATTGTGATTTCATTTGAAAATTGCGAAATATTGTTATTTTATCAATGTTGAATTTTTAGATCAAAAGTTGTCGCAAAAATTTAACCCTCTGTTGCTGGAAGGTTCTTTTGTACCAAGGCAAAGATTTTTCCTGGCAAAAATATCGAGGAATCATGTAAGTTAGAAGAAAAAAATTTAATTGAAAGATTTCAATTTTTATCGAGTTTTTATTGTTATTTAATTGCAGATTATCATGTATGCTTACAATTGGTCAAAGGACAAGTACGAAAAGTTGATGAAAAGCGTAACGAATCTGGGATCTTGGTTGAACACAAGATCCAGTTTCTATTCAAACATTTCGATGCAAAAGTTGGGTATCTTTCATCATCCGCGATATTCCCCTGACAATGAAAAGCACAAAATCAGCGACCTGGAGCATCTGATCAAGTTTCCACAAACTGACAAGGATACTCAACGCTCAACCATCCGCGCTTCTTTTTCGACGAACAAAACGCAACCATCTTGGCAGCGAGTCGCAGATCAAGCAATGCGTGATGTTAATTTGAAAGATCATCGAATTGTACACAATGTCGATAAAGTTGTTCAAGCTATATCCGAGTTTCAGTTGATCAAACAAAATAAAAAGAGAGCTAAAGGTAATAAACAAATAGTTCATAAAAATTGTACTGCTGATAAATAATGTTTGTCATTGTATCTATTCTTATTAATTATAACATTTTTGTTAAAGATGATTTGGATAGACTACATTCAATGTGGCAAAGTAGAAATACCGTTTCAAATGTACCTTTTTGTCAACTAACTCTGGAGACATTCAAGCAGCACGCAAGACTTTTGCATTATTGTTTTACGCCACTTCTTTTCCTGCCATCATGGCGACTACAGTCAGCTTCTACCCGAGATCATTCGATTGTACCTATCTCAAATCAACATTTCATCAGGAACAGATACCATTCAATCAACAGAAATTCAGCCAACACTGAATGGCACAAGGAACTCTGCAATGCTATGATAACCGAATACAAGCAGTACTTACAAACACTGGGTTTTAATTCTGTTCATGTTGATTATAACAAAAAAGAGTACGGATTTTATACCAGATGACAATCAGTTATTAAAAAACAGTTGTATTTTATTAATCTTGATCTATTTCAGAGATGAAGATGATCCAAACGAAACGTTTTACTTACAAAAATCAATGCTCGGTGGGATATTTTTATTTTGCATTCAACTTTCGGAGCCATTCTTTTCGGTCAAGTTGAAAGTTATTGAGAGCAGCAGACTTCAACATAAATCTAGCAGCACTCTAGTTAACCAAGTATGTAATTTTCTTTTTAATAATTGAACAAGTAAATTGTAAATAGTAAAATGTGACATAAAATTATTCATTATGTGTTATAGTTCATTGTCAGTTTCATGGACAGCTGTGATAAGATCAAAGTAAACATGCATCTACACTCGTTCACATACGACTTTCATCTGAGATGCATACACTCTTACATCGCTGGAACTGGACAGTGGTCTCTGCAACATGGATACCATTTGACACATTTCCTCGATGATTTCACAAAATATTACAGCAAAGCTCCTAATTATGCGCGAAATTTAGCATACAGTGGTAACTATCAAGCTCAGCTGAAACGTAATTGTTATTCATTTTTATTTACACAATGTTTTTAACAAACAAAATGTTACAGGTGTGGTGAAGATAAGTGATCTTGCAGTGTCAGCGAACACTCTCTTCAACTACCTCTTGTCTCACCAAAAGATGTATGGGATGCAGGTGTTCAGCATGATGAGCGAATCGAACATCGCCGATGACAGCGAATATGTCTTAGTCAAATTGCAAAGCACCCCTCTAGTCAGTTACTGCGACGCACAGAATTCAAAGTACATCGACGATTTGG
The DNA here is from genome assembly GCA_030523145.1 of Trissolcus brochymenae. NCBI lineage: Eukaryota > Metazoa > Arthropoda > Insecta > Hymenoptera > Scelionidae > Trissolcus > Trissolcus brochymenae. The sequence continues at coordinate 108,930 of JAQQRF010000027.1, read as the reverse complement.
ACGTGGCTCTAATAGTCTCTTACTTGGACGAGCCGTTCAGTAGCAGCCAAGAAATCACCCTCAAATATTATCTGGTACTATCGAGCAGACGAGATCATTATCCAAAACGCGAGGTTGAGAACATCAAGCTTGGCAAGTACCGGACAGTTTATAGTGTGGTCAAATCGGTCGCGAATTCTCAGATTGGCAGCCCATCTGAATCGAGTCCGGTTTTATCATCGATGCTCAAAAAGTGCGACAAGGATCAGAACGACAGTTCACCACCGTCGTCTTCTTCGTCCTCGAATCTGGCTACCATTCAGGACGACGAGGAAAAGGACATGTCGATGGCCCCAACGCCTCCGCCTGTTCCCGACTCGCCTCTCGCTGCTCAGAATGTCTTGAGTCATGCACCCTCCACGTCCAATTTGGTTCACATCAGACAGGAATCGGTCAATTATTTCGGATACTACTCTTCTCATGAGCAGCTCATGCAACAACTTATCATGTCACAAGCCAATGCTGCTAAACAACACATAGCAAATATGATTCAGAAAGGATCTTTGCACTGCAGGTACAAAACATTGTTCATTGTGAATTGTCAATTGTAAATTAAATTATTGACTTAACATCAATTTTCCATTTTTCCACGTTTTAGGACCCATTTACTTTGGAACAAACTGCTCGAAAGTCGATCGATGATGAGCTATGCAGAGTTTGCGGAACTGAAATGTCTCGCACTGGTCGAACCGCTGGTTAATGTAGATGCGAGACTGCGAATGTTTGTCAATCAACCGATCTCATGGTACCAAGCTTTGGCCAAGATCTTACAAAATCGATATCAAGAATATTACAAACAGTTCAATGCGCCAGACGGAACCATAACTCATCATTTGATATTACACCCGAGTTATGTGCAAGCTTTTATGATGTTGACCATCGATCTACATGCATCCAGAGGGGTAAATTCGTTAATTCTCAATTTTATCGAAAAAAGATGTTTACAATTGTGAAAATGGTTTTTATTTGAACAGGAGCTGTTCGTAGTGTACCGGAAAGCAGCTGAAATTTTAGATGCCCCGTTTAGCATGACGGATATTTACAGCTTGATCGAAGGATTTGTCAATGCCTGTTGTTTCCATCTTTGGGCTGGGATGCTCAATTAACGCAGAGATTAACATAATCGAACGACCGATTTCTTGGTTGAAAGTATATGAATGTCTGAAAAGAAGTACAACGGAGATAATTTTATTGATTGTTAAATTACCATCAAAGTTTTATTTACATGTTCAAAAACACTGATGTACAAATACATATTTCCTATATTGATCGTTGAACGTCTTTTTATAATATATTTTTCTCGAACATTTTTCTATGGAATTTGTGAACGCGCATAAGTTGTATGTAATATTTATTATAGTTTTATACCATCATGAAAAAAATTATATTCAAACTTTATATAGTATTACGAGTAACCATTTTTCTTCCACCTCACTCTTTGAATTTCGCGGGCTCGGAGGCCATTTTTGATATCCACTTTGCGAGTTGGACTTTGAATTTCTGCAATTTTTTTGTTGCTTTTAAGTAAACAGCGACCTATCAACATCGCGTACTCAACTACAAGTGTAAGTGCACGATAAATTCAATAGCTTTTGGTTTACTTTTACATTTGATACGTGATAATAATTTGCACGTATTAATTTGTAAATCAACTTTCTCACAGGTCGTTGGAGTATATGTCTGTAAATTTATAATTGGACGAGTAATTATATTTAATAAGTCCAGTTGAAAATGGCTTTGAAATTGTATTACAATTTTTTATCTCAGCCATCGCGAGCGCTGTATATATTTATGAAAAAATGCAAGATCCCTTTTGAGGCTACGAATGTTGATTTGGCAAAAGGCGAACATTATGGTCCGGCATTCGAGCAGATTAATCCTCTCAAAAAAGTACCTGTCATTCATCATAACAATTCTCTTATCATTGAAAGGCAAAGTATTCATTTTTATGCGAATAAATTATGATAATATTGTAAAATTTTATGTTTTTAATTACTTATTAATTTTTTATTTCGTAGTATTGCAATTCTAAGGTACTTATGTCGGGAATTTAAAGTAGATGAGCACTGGTACCCTAAATCGTCCCTGCTCCAAGCTAGGGTCGACGAATATCTCGAATGGCAGCATCAAAATACGAGACTTCACCTGTCCTTGTATTTTCGTGAATTGGTAAAAACTGTTTTAAAGTATTAAAACTTTTGTTTTGTCTCAATAATTATTTGCAATAATTTTTTTTTCATGTTTTTAGCTATTAACGCCGCTTTTGACTGGAGAACCATGTCCTCCTGGAAAAGCTGAAAAGCTGAAAAAAAATATGGAAGAAAGTTTGGACATTTTAGAAAATCATTGGTTGAAAGATAAAGCATTCCTTGCCGGCGATAAAATATCTATTGCAGATATCATTGGTGCTTGTGAAGTGGAACAACCTAGTCAGTATTCTTTCAATATTAACTTATATACTTTGTTATTCATTTAACATCGAGTATCGTTGTAAGAAAAAAAAATGTTTTTTTTTAACAGAACTAACAGGTTACGAACCCAGAAACGGAAGGCCTCGTTTGACTACTTGGCTGGAAAAAGTGAAATCTGAAACAAATCCTTTCTACGCAGAGGCACACAAAGTTGTGGATAAAAGATTTGCGAAACTGACAAAAAGTAATTTGTAAATACAAATTTACCCTTCATTTTAAATACAATCGAAGTTGTTTACTTTCAGTTTAATAAAAATTATAAAAAGTATTATAATTCAGAGATTTGAATATAACAAAAAAATGCCAGTGATTGATTAAGGGGCAAAACTCCAGGTTCAAGTTCCAGAGGTCGGGGTTCAATTCTCTGACTACGAACCATATTTTTGTTTTAATCCACTTTTTTTTTTTTTTTTTTTTTTTTTTTTTTTTTTTTTTTTTTTTTTTTTTTTTTTTTTTTTTTTTTTTTTTTTTTTTTTTTTTTTTTTTTTTTTCAAACTAAAACCACCTTTTTGACGTTCACTAAAACCCATATCCCGCAGCGCCACCTGCAGAAGTGGTAGAACTTTTGCGTTCGTCGGACACACAGGGGTCGCAAGGATGCAAAACAAGGACAGGCTGCGGGCAAGTACATTTGGAACGTGAGCTGCGAGGTTTTCACGGCCGCGGGAGCCCCGCTCGAGGGTCGTCGACAGCGCCGCCTGGTGGCCCATCCGTTTAGTTTCGGTCAAGATGGGCGATTCTCGCCGGGCAGTAGCTTAGACTCTACCTACAAGTCAACACACACATCTCAATGTTTCCTAACGATTCATACATAATAGTAAATTATTTATTTAAGGGTGAATCTCTATTTTTGTAAGATGCAGTTGGAGTAGTGGTGTGAGAGAGCGTTCGCTTCGGTACACGCGAGTTCGTTATAGTCAAAGGAAAAAGAAGAAGAGAGAAGTGTGTGTGCGCGACGCAGTTGTCGATAGAGTGCACGCGCGCGAGAACCCGAGAGCGAATCTTCGAGACGAGGAGAGTCCGCTGCGAGTGACGAATGAGAGAGCTCGGGAGAGAGGCGCAAGTTGGACCGGCTTGATTTAGATGAGCATACAGCTGACACACCCTCTTGACACTCGACATCGTCTCTCTCTCCCTCCTTCTCTCTGTCTGTAAACGGGCGAGTTGGGCGCCATCTCGCTCTGTTTCGGCGCTCCCCTCCCAGACGTTTTCGGCTAACGAGCTCTAGGAGTGAGTAGTCGCGGGTGCCGCCGCTGCCGCCGCCGCCGCTGATGTGAATAAAAAAGAAATTAATTTACAAGATCGGCCGATCGAGTTCGCCTATGCCCGCAAGTGCGCGCGCGACTTTATTCTTTTGTGCGAAAACACACTCACCGAGAGTTTGCTTGTTTGCTCGCGGGCGCGCGCGCGCCAGGTCTCTCTCTCTCACACACACACGTCTTGATTGCGCGTCGCTGGCGTTTGCTGCAACGTGATATATCCGCGAGGCCAGTAGATCGCCACAACACAAGCCGCTATGTCTGTCAGAATGGAAAATGTCGCGCAACCCAGGAAACTTAATTACAAAATGATGGTGAGTCATCCTCTCTTTCTTCTGCCTTGCTTGTTGCGCTTCCTTCCATCTTCCTTCCTCGTCGCACCGTCCGTCTCGCTCCCTCCCGAGAGTTTCATCTCTCGGCCGTCTCCCTATCGGCGCCTCTTTCTTTTTCTTATTCTCACTCTCGGCTTGCTCGCGAATCTCGCCGTCGATGCGGTGCGCCGCGCAAACGCAGCTCGCACCAAGCGCATGCATGCCATCCGCCACAACCCGCGTTATCTAACCGTTAAGCCAAAACGTGACATAACGCTCATCAAAATTGCTCGTCCTAAATTAATCGACCAAAAAGAGCCATTCCTTTTTTTTCAAACACGTAAGCATAGTGCAGTTGCGACCCGGCTTCGAGCACACCTATCTTTATCTCTCTCTCTCTCTCTCTGTCTCTCTTTGTCTTTCTTTCTGTCGCACACAACCATGTACTTTCTCTCTCTTACTCTCTCTCTATCTTTCCACCAGCATCGATTGTGTGCGTAACTTAACCGATCCATTCAGACTTTGCCTCCAGCATCCACCAGTAAACATCCACTTTCTTCGCGCGTTTCACTATTTCCATCTCATGCTTTCCCAAATAGCCTCGATGGTTCTGGCCAAACGAATGAAACAAAAAGAAAGGAAACAACGGTTGTTCATAATTTTTCAACTGCGAGCCAACAATGTCCCCGCCCAAGTCGGAGATAATCAAACATATGAATGATGAAAATAAATGCCATCACACTCTATGACAGTTGACAGCAATCTGCGAGGTTTTTTTTTATCGCTGCTCCTATTTTTCTTTTTTTGCTTCTTACCTGCTCGGATTGAAAGGTTACCGACTTTTTTGTTGTTGTTGTATTAATTGAAATTGCATAGGAAACAATTTTTGCAGTGCAAAAGAAAAAGATTTTGGGAAAAGATGTAGTTTATATAAATATAATTTTCCAAGTTGGAATGAATATTTTTTTTTTTTTTTTTTTTTTTTTTGATAAATTTGTCCTCAGATTGGAGATACATTAATTTTTTAGAAACAAATTTTGTTTTATGGACAGGTGTAGATCAGGATCAGCTGACAGACAGGTTGATGTTACATTTTGTTAAATGCCAAATTGTGTTTAAATGCCAAAGGTATTTACTTTTTAATTGGATCGATGTCTTTTAATCAAATTGCCAATGACAATTTTTTTTTATGTTATTCTTATTTTTGGTTCTTGTATCAATTTTTATGTGAAATTAATAATTTGTTCAATTTATCTGAACTTCGTTTTAGTTGGACAAGTTATTCGACAAACAGAATTGCGGAAAATGAGAATTACGGATTGGAGTAAAAATGGCGTATCCTCTCAAAGGGATAGGCACTGGGAAGAACGGCAAATCGATAAAATCCCTCGCTCGAGATACACGCGGAATTTAGAATAAAACCGACGACGTCGCGTCAATCAACGCTTTTTCTTGTCCTCGAAAGAAAAAAAAAATTTAACTATATCAAGATCCAAGTTTCAGTTAACCATCTCTTTTCGAACTGGTTTAAGAAAATTGCAAAATGTTCGATCGGAAGTTGAGGAGCTGAAATTAAAAGTCTGGGGTTACGAGGAATAAATAAGTCGATTGTGGAAGAAATAAACAATCGGAAAGTGGGCGTAATGCGACTATTGATCTGAGCAAAGTGTTGGTCTTAAGGTTATTATGCATACGGTAGCGGCTTGTTTTTGACTGGTTACGTAGCTTTTCGCGCAACTGTAGGGGAAAGCGCGTTGGGTCGTCGGCACCAGCACTGCCGCCACCACCGATCGAGCGTTGCGTCCGAGATTGCTCCGCACTGATGTCAAGTTCGGTCAATAACGCCGCGTCACTGCGCCTCTCTCATGCTACTTCCTTCTTCCACGCATGCAACTCATCTTGTTTTTTTTCTCTGTCTTTTAACATTCAACAATGTGATCTGAATTATGGTTAAACGTAAACGGCACGACCAATCAACATGGCTAATAATACCTAGTTCTAGGCTAGGAGAGGAGAGAGAGAAAAAAACGTCACGTCCGCGACTAGGCAGCCAGCCAATTGATGCGTTCACCGCGAGCCAGTTTACCCGTCCCAACATTTCACAAACTCTCGCACGCTCTTATATTTATCATTAAACAATTAATCTCGGCAGCTCGCTCCGGTACTTGCATTCCTGCCATTCCCATCTTTTTTGTTGCCTTTTTTTTTTTATTGCTTTCGCACATTTTCTAATCGGACTAACAAAACTGCAAGAACTATTTATTAAGAACTTGGTATTAAGCAAATGTCGCTTGTTAATAAGTGGACATGAAAACGTGCACCTAAGCTTTCACACGGGGCAAAAATGAAATCAAAGTCAGGACAGAGAATTTCGCCTCTCTCTCTCTCTCTCTCTCCTGCAAAATGTTCACGCGATACTGCGTTATCGCCGCTGATAAATTGGTCTGTGTGGATTGCCGCGTAAAGCCGTCGGTGCAACTCCGCGACCTATCATCGCTCACTGATAAACTCTCCCAAGCTTTCTTAAAACTTGATTTTGTTTATTTAAATGTATCTCGTGACCCCTTTATTTGCATGACGAGGTTTGCAATTTTGTTTGTTCTTTTTTTTCTTGTGACAAGCCGTGTATTTGGAGTCTCCGTGACACATTTGTGTCCAAGTGGCGACCTTGCACGCTAGTCAAGTACTAGGTCACGCGAGTACCTCTCTCTCTCATCACGCTTTGATATTTTAAATCAAGGCTTTTTTTGCAATAAAAGAATCATCAAACAACAGCCTACAACCAACAAAATTAATTTTCTCAAGATCTTTTGCAACAACTTTTTTTTGTAATTGAAAAAAAAGACACTGTGCAAGTTTAACACATTTTTTTCAGTCAAAGCATCTTTAAAGTACACATTTTTTAAGTTGAACGAGAAGATTTTGAGGTTTGATAAAAAGAAATAGATTTTTTTGATAAAGTAGAACTTGATGTTGAGAAAGAGTGTACCATAGTTGATAAATGAGAAGCGGAGATTAGAGAGCAGGGTAGGTTGTAAGCAGGAAGCAGCATCCGGTTTGGTGTACGAGAGGAGAGTAAAAGATGATTTGTTTTTGTTTATAGGGTACGAATGGACCTCGGCCGACGTATGCAGGAGCGAATAACGGTAACGCCGGGAACGCTGGTTCCGCGAGTGCCGGAGGAGGAGGTGGCGCGGCCGGCGCCGGCAACGTGAACGTAGGAGCAGCAGCGGCAGGCGTTGGCCACGGGCTCAAGGGCAGCTCGGGCGGTGGCCCACGTGGCGGCAACCCTGTGCAATACCGCGCCTCGGCCGCCGCCGCCGTCGCCGCTGCCAGCTGGAACCAGACTCACCCGGCTGTGGCCGCCGCTGCTGCCGGTGTCTATCCGCCTTACACTCGCTACCCCAACGCCGCTGCCACTCAGATGCCAGTGTCGGCCCAACAGATTCCACCAACCGCCAATCCCTACAGTGCCACAACTTATGCCCAACATGCATCGGTATCCTATCTTATGTTTTTTGTAGTTTTATATCCTATGAGAATAACATTTGTTGCAACAAGTTTAAAAGAGATAAAATACTTTCGTATCATTCATTATTCATTGTATAATTTGCAGACATTTAAAGTATAAAAATGAGTAGCTGTTTACAGGGAAAGATAAAATGATGGTATCCGATGTTAAATGATCTCAAGAATCTAAATATTGTTCTAAATATCTAATCTTGTGTTGATTGTTAATGAGTGTATGACGATAGACTAATAGAGATGTTTGATGTGTCAGTACGGTGGACAACGAGTTCCTACAGCGTCGTCTCCTGCGAACACTAACAGTAGCTCGAGTAGTGCGACAGGTAGTCAAAGTGGAACAATGAGTACCAATATTAGCAATAATGCGATGCAGGGCCAACAGACGGAACAACTCTCTAAGACGAATTTGTATATTCGTGGCCTCAACCAAAATACAACAGATAAGGACCTCGTTAATATGTGTGCTCAGTAAGTTTTCCCTTTATTTTTATTCGTTCGTTTTGAATTAATTCTCCATTCTTTTAAATTTATACATCCCAAATTTGTTATAACAATGTTTTGACATTGTTTTCATTCTTGTTGAAAAATATTTTTTGTTACCATTTCAATGTTTAATTGAGTACTTTTAAATTCTGCCGTCATTGTAACAAATAACAATTTAAGATGCAATTATAATTTCAGATATGGAACTATAACCTCTACAAAGGCGATCTTGGACAAAAATACAAATAAATGTAAAGGTAATGGACGTTTGATTAACTGAATTTCAAATTAATTGAATACAAAATTAGTTCAAAGTAGACAATTGTGTCGTCAACAAGTAACTTTATATAGATAACACAGTTTCGTTATCGTTAATGGTTTTTTTCCATCAAAATTGTTACAGATGATCGGTAAAGATGAAAGATGGGCTGTAAAATTAATAAGCAATTTGTTTTTGTTTTCCCTAGGTTATGGCTTTGTAGACTTTGAGTCACCGCAGGCGGCAGAGGGTGCTGTGAAAGCACTAGTCGCCAAGGGCATCCAAGCACAGATGGCGAAAGTGGGTATCTGGTTCCTCCATAAACTGGCCAGTGTACGTTGGTTGTGCATGCAAGTACAGTAATACCAGAGTAACAGTAAACCTTTCTTTCTTTACCTCTTTGTACATCTTCTATTTTCATTCTCTTACTTTACCCAATCCCCATTACCTTCGTCCCAAAACACCATGTTACATTTTTTCCGTTGTTATTCAAATCAATTTGTTTCAATCAATCTCTTGATTCATTTTCAAATTTGTTTTCATTTCGATATTAATTTTAAATTTAATTATTTGAAATATATCATTATTTAACAATTTCATTATGATTTTAATTGTAGTTGATATATTTGCCATTTCATCATTATTTTCAAAATTGTTTTCATTTTGAAAATATTGAACAAGAGAGCAAAAGTAATAAAAATGGTTACAACAGTTTTGTATCTGAAGTAATTTCTCATAGATCGTTGAGTAGAGATGAAGAAAGAATGATAAAAAATTTAACTAAAATATATTCAAGTAATATTGTGTTATTTTCGATCCCTTCCAATTTCTGTATCTATTCTCTGTCTATTGATCCTCCTCTCTCTTTAATACTGCTTAACGGCTTATGTGTATTATTACAAAAGCCTTCACTTCGCGAAAATGACTTTTCAACTCTCGTCGATTCTCTATTGTCTGTCTTCACATACCTACCAACTTGTCGATGCTTGCTGCTATACCTCGGCCATCAATTGCTGATACTGCTATGTCAACACATGTGGAATAATGTCTCGAATTTGCATTCATTCAAAATATTAACTATAACTTTCAATCGTAGCAACATCAATCAAAGTAAATGAATTTTAAAAAAGAAGAAGAACCATACACACATTCATTATTTTACTTGTTGAATTGATCAAAAAAGTTCATTGACTCATTTTTGATGATTTTAAATTTAAAGAAACCTGTAAAGCAATAGAGAGAAGCGAAATCAAACAAGAAGTAAAGAGAAAATAAAAAAAATAATTTAACATTCCAGTATGGCAGCATTGAAATAAAATCTAACGAGTTTTATTATAACTTGATTGTTTTACAGGCTGATAAGAGAATGTCAAATGTCAAAATATCTCAAATTTAATAGCAAAATAATAATCTCGTGGGGACGACTGTTCATTGCCTTTGACATTGTTCAAATTTTGTTCGCATTGCCCATTAACTAACTTTGAATAATCTTTCTAACCTGGCATGGCAAACGCCAGCAGCTATCAACAATGTAAATCGCATGCGATATGACGCAATCAAGACATACCATTCGTTAATTAACTTTTCAATGGTATTTCGGTAGATCACATTTTTTAACGCGCGAAATGCTAATTTGCCCTTCGGGTGTTGGTTATTTTTGACTGGCGAACACATGGCTTGTATAATATTATTATTTTTTTTTTTTTTTTTTTTTTTTTTTTTTTTTTTTTTTTTTTTTTTTTTTTTTCATATGAACGATTTTATGACTAGGTTTTAATTTATTATAGAAAAAAGTATTGTTTGGGTGGCAAATAATATTTAGGAAAAGTTTTGTATTTTAAAATTCTATCACAGTTAGATTCGGTAAAACTTGAATTTCAACATTTGAATCCGTTTTCTATAAAAATTCATACGAAGAACATAAGATCGAATGCCACCAGCGAATTGAAAAACATTAACATAAATTTTCATCTAGATTGGTGGATCTTGAAATATGTCTAAAGTGAGATATCAATTCTTCAAAATACATTTGTAAGAATAAAAAGGATTTACATTTTTTTCTTGTGATTTATTCAAACATGAAAATTAATTGTTCTTTAAAAAAAAAACTCAAGAAAAAAACACTGAGCAGTAAGTAAATTTTTGAATTATGCGCTCATTTGTTAAACTGATAAAACAAAAAGAAAATAAAATGTAGTTGTGCATTTTTATAAATGTTTATCGTGAGTTGAAAATGACAAAGTTAATCAATTTAAAAGCAAACTTGAAAAAAGTCACTTTCAACCCAAGTTGCAAAATACTATGATTTAGTTAAGCTGTCAAATGTCATTTGTGAGAGACGTTGATTTATCTTTAGACATAGCATTTAGTGTAGCTTTTGTCGTAGAATTAGCGCAGTAATGTGAGATATATTTATTTACTTGTATGTAATTGATTATTCGTTTGTTTACCACCGTTCATTATTTTCCATTCAAAAAGATATTTAATTTTGACGACATCAGGCAGAATTGTTTTTTTTTTTTAATTTTTTTTTAATTTTTAGCGCATGTTTGCACGTGTATCCGAAAGAAAGAAAGAAAAGAAAAGTGAAAACATGTTTGTCTCGAGCTTTGAGAAAAAGTGTTGAAAAAAAGATTACTGATCTTCTTAATCAAGAGTTGATGAAAGAACATTCATGTCGCTGTGATCGATGAATTGAGAATTGTTAAATAGGTGTTTGAGATATATTTTGAGAGCCACCAGTATGGTATAAAGTAATGTCATGAAGCATGATAATCTATCAGTCATGATAAGTTTATCCATTTTAATATTTGAAAAATATGTATATACAAATATCTTTGTGTATACGCAAAAATAAGTTCATCTATAACAAAATTTGATCTCTTGCAATCAAGTCGCAAGTCTGATTTTTATTGCTTAAAGATTGAATTTGGTTTGTAGTCTAACTGTGGTAGACTTGACAATTTTGTTTATCAATCTTGTTATTACTATTCCGAGTCGGTTTGTCAAAGAAATCAAATAAACAAATTCAGATAAATGAATCAAATAAATTAGCAATTAAAAATAAATTAAAGAAATGATATTATAGACGCTGTTTCAGCCAATTCTGTTATGAGAAATCATGAATATGAAATAATTAATTATATTCATAAATACAACTGTTTTCCATCGGTGTCTATAATATTCAATTACATAAATGATAAGTGATATAATGATGAAAACAATAAGTTTGCATAGTTGTTTCTGTTTTTTTGATTCAACAGCAACAGGAGCAGGACCCGACTAATTTGTACATTGCTAATTTGCCTCTATCCTACAAAGAAAACGACGTTGAAAGTTTACTTGCTCAGTATGGTCAAGTCATTTCCACTCGTATCTTGCGTGATACCCAAGGCCAAAGTAAAGGTGTCGGATTTGCAAGGTAAATTTTTCATCTTCCAACCGTTTGTTGTCAAGAGTAATCAATCATAATTATTATTGTTTTACAACTGGTCAATTGTTTATTCATGAATTGGTTTTGTAGAATGGAATCTAAAGAGAAGTGTGAGCAGATTATCCAAATGTTCAATGGAAAATCACTGCAAGGTGGCAAGGATCCACTGTTGGTCAAGTTTGCCGACGGTGGCAACAAAAAGAAATCGCTTTACAAGAATACAATATGGAGGGAGACAGGAGATGTGAGTAACTCGGTAATTCAATTTTAATTTTAAGCATGAGTGTTCAACTTGGCGTCTTTTAGGCACTGTTTTGATTTTACAACTTCTTTTACCTTCAATTTTTTACTTTTCACCATTTTCGTTTTGTTTAATTTATATACAATATTTGTATGGTAGAATAAAAGTAGAATAACTTTTATTTTCAAGTCAGAATTGGAACTACTGTTATTGGAAATTTTAAATTATATTTTCAAGGAGTTAAAATTAAAATACAAATGTTTGTTTTTTACGTTAAAAATTTATCATGTGTAAGTTTGAACTGTTGCACGTAGATTCTGGTGTGAAAAAATGAACAATTTTGGAACGATGAATGAAAAGATACTAACGAACTTGATATACTTTTACAGAACATGACCCTGAATTATGAGACAAGTGTTGGTCAAAATGGTGTGGCGACTGCTCACATGCTGCCAACTGCTACATTAGCGCAATATAGTCGTCATTATGGCCAAGCTGTTCCTGGATATAGTGTTCCTGGCGGTCCCTGGGTTACCCCGTATCTCGTGCAAACAGGTCCACCACATATGCAACAGGTCGACGTGAGTTTATTGTATTCAACAAAGAAAGACAAATGAAATTGTTTAAAAAAAAATAAAATTTAATTTATTCAACATTTTCATGATTGATAACGTTGAATTTTTAATGTTTACAGATGATTCCGTCAGCTGATCCAAGTAATCCGCAGTACAGCATGATTCCTCAACTGACGACACAAATGTCTGCATTGCATCTTGGAACTGGTTCCGTAAGTGTTTTAGATTAATTTAAAACTATGATGATGAATGTTTGAGAGGAGGCAGCAAATTCAAAGGAACATTTTTAATTAACAGACATTGTCGTTTTTCAGTACATAACAGCGAGTCCTCATCCATATCCGTACTCTTATCCAGCAGGACCAAGTATCATTCACACCATGCCCCTGGGCGATTCTGAACAGACAAGCAACGCGGAATCTCCGGATGACTCCTATCAACAGTACCAGCCGCAACAGCCCAAGTAAAACTGCACTTATTAGCTTAGCATTGCGAGACAGCAAACAAAGAAAACCATGTTGATCGAAAGACTGAAATGCACTTTCGTATTTTAGTATCTTAAAAAAAATCATACAAAACTCAAAGTTAAGCCGATACCTAACGTGTTTTTCAGTTAGCGATTGTAAGCGAACGTCGACAATTAAGCAAAGCCATTTTATCGCAATTCTAACACACAATCTTTTTTTTTCTGTTACGACCAAGTGTACAATTCGGTAACAATTCTTTTATTTTTGCACCGCGTTGGAATTCGCGAGAAACATGTCTACGCTGTCATAAGCGTCTGTTACCGGCGAAGGAGTCACTTTTTTGTATCAAATCTTGTCTCCTCTTTCTTTTCCACTTTTTTTTGTTTTCTTTTATTTTGTGTTATTGTTAGTTTTTTACTTTCCTCCTGTGGGAAGCATTAAGGCCATAGACTTTTACACACGCGTACACGAAATCACGTGAACAAAGAAGAGGTAAAAATGAAAAAAAAAAAAAGAAAAGAAAGGATCAAGTCAAGAGCAAAAAAAAATAAAATTTAGACATTATCGCGATGATCGACTTGCCAAGCCATCTTTTGTACGTTTGATTCGTCGAAGTAGATAGAACGAACTAAATAATGTTGACGAAAAATAAAACCGAATGAACTACAAACAAAGAAACTATTTTGCATCTAATGGAAACGAGACAAATTGAACACAAGATGGATGAAGACACGGGGAAATGAATAAAAAAGGGAAGGAAAATATTTAACGCGAAGATGCGCGAGAGCGATTATAAACTGCACGAATCGTTTGCAAGTTTTGTTGTTGTTGATTTTTATTATTACTTTTTTTGTAATTTTGTACAACACAACGTGTTGAACAGAAAGATGAACTCAGAGTTTTGAGACCGTCGCGCTGAGACAAGTCGTAATGAGTTTAGCGATGTAAGCGGTTAGGCTTCCAACCATATAGATTGTGCATACATGCGTATCTTTTTGTACATATACATGTATACACAACTATATAGATACATTATGACTTAAGCAGAAAAAAAAGTTTAAGTTTTATTACGCGAAGAGTCGTTTGTGTCAAAGATGAAACGCTCGTGAGTGTGAATTATTTTAACGTACTTTAATTTGTAAAGCGCTGCTCAGACGAACAAAATATTGAATGAAATGAAGTAAAACCAGACAAAAAAACACAATATCTTCCGAATGATTTATAATAGTGATAATTCCAATGATGATAATGATAATAATAATACGGAAACCGGATGACGATTTGTTCAATCAACGGTAATTATGAAAGAGTCGTGAATTTGTACTGCTTTTATCTGTCGATGACGTTTGTTTCATTATATTGTTATTATCATTGATTATTGTTATTGTTATATTTTGTCTTTAGTTTTTCCCCTGATTGATCCTGTAGTCGAATTATATATAAAACGTCGTGTGTGTGCCTCTTAGACCTAACAGCCGATTGAGAAACTTGTCATTATTCACATTGAACATTCCAGCGTAGCACTGATTCGTGTCGACATTTTAATTGAAAACTTTTTTTATATTAAAGAAAAACGATGATTCATTTACTCCAAAAAAAACCATGGCCCGTGTATTTTTTATAAGCGATTGAAAAAAAAGGAGTTCGAGTAGTAACCGAGCGTACCACGAACTATTGATATCGAATCGACTTTATCCAGATGTGTACATATGCGACAATTTTTTTTTTTTTTTTTTGAAAATGGAATGGTTTTTAATTATAAAAAAAAGTACGGAATCACTAATAAAGATGTTGAAAACAAAAAAAAGAGAGATTGACATTCAATCAAAGAAAAGAGTCACAGTGAATTTGAGGCGTATTGTTGCAACAAATTTACATTCTGATGGTCGCAGTAAACGATGGATATTGCATTATTTTTTGTTTCTTCTTTTTTTTTCAGAATTGTGCCTTTTCAGACGAAATCATTTGATGAGGATTGTCTGAAAATATAATATATTTTTACATCAAATCGAATGAAGACAAGAAAACCCAATGAAGTAAATGAACATAACGACATAAAAAAAGTATGAACTTAAAAAAAGTAAACATTTACAGCCAAATTTGATGAATTTTCTAAAAAAAAAAAGATTGGTTTGATTGTGTTTGCGTAGATGATTAGTTATACAGACATAATTGATATCGCGCAGGTTATTAATGTAAATTTGATAAAAACAAAATGGAAGGATCAAGTTGTTAGGGTTGTCGAATAAGTGTTCAAGTTGCGAAACATTCGAGACGCATCTGATTGCGAACGAAGATAAAACCGGAATAATGACTAGGGCATAATTATAAAACAAAGATACAGGAAAAAACGAGGGAAAAAACGCGAGAGTCAGAAATTGTGAGCAGCGAGTTGCATTGAGATGGGCGCAATTTTGTTGACGAGATATGTAGCTAGAATATGAATTAATTTATTGTTTAACGTGCGGATGGTGTGACTGAGCATATATGCAAGAGAATTTATTTGGAGAAGGAAATAAAGTGCGAGTGAGAATGCGTTTAGATAGATAGATAGACAAAAAGATAACGATCGATGAAAAAAAAGGTAAGTATGTAAACGCGAGCGTGCGATTAATTTGACAGAGACGCGCAAATTTCATCATTTTTCTCTGAACAAGAGACCGACTAACGGAAACCAAGCAAATTTGTCCCTCTTTGTCGGATTTCTATAGCATTATTGATGCTCGAATTTTGTATCGCCAATTTTATATTAAGAAAACAAAAAACATGATTTAGATTAGAGTGAGATATATTTTTTGGTAATAAAAAAAATGTTGATACGCGTGCAACAATTCTGAGAACTGTGCGTTTCGCAGAGTCGGACATTGTTCTACGCTTTGGTTGATTTGTTCTTCTTTCTCGATCTATCTAGTCAGTGTACTACATTGGATTCGTTGAATTTCGCTCGAGAAACACCTTCGAGGGGCAACAAAAATATCCTGTGGATCGCATTGCCTGCGCAATTGTCAGCCCCTAATTGATTCAACTCTAGCTCCAGAGTATATCATAAGCTTGACAAACGAAACGAATCACCATGTTTCTTTTTTTTTTGTTTTCTGCTTTTCTTTTCGCTGTCCATTCAATTACTCGCAACTCTTCATCACTTGGTATCATTCATTTTTGTCACATTTGTTTGTCAGCTTAAAACAATCTGAACCGAACATGATGAAATAACAGTTTGAATGAGTCAGACAGTTGGTTCGCTGATGTGGTATGTGGAGATGGAACAAGAACGAGCAGACAGTACTGATAGATAAAAAAAATATGAAGAAAGCTTCTTACCAAATACATCAGATAGGCAAATAAAATGAACGGACAGGTATCTAGGGTAGAGTTAGAAACGAGCGATCTAGCTATTATTGATAATATTACAATAATACAGTCTGTATTATTATGATTAACGATTGCTATTATTAAACAACATCTAAAGTATGAAAGATTTTTACACTGTTGAAACTTGAAGTAAATAATATATTTAGTTTATTTTGGTACATCACAACTTGATGAACAAGAAATAAATGAGACGAAAGAAAGAAAAAAAAACGAGAAAAATAAATAGAAAAAAAAAGAAGATGAAAGATGAAAGATGAAAATGCAGTATGAACTATTTTTTAAGAGATCGATTATATTGTTCGAATTGAGTCGAGCGATTAGGGCAATGGAAGCGGGCTGCGTAGCGTAGAGGATTTGACGTTTGCGTATGTAATTGAACAACCTGTGTTTGCGAACGTGCGTTGTTGCACAAGCGATTGTCACTCATGACTGACAAAACACAAAAATCACATGTGATTAAGTAGTAAATTTTGACGACGAGAAGATGAAAAGTAAGAAAACAAGAAGGAAGGAAGTTTTACCGAGGTAAACTTTAAAATATTGGTCGCGAGAACAAAAAATTAAGGGAATAAAACAAGAGCGAAAACATTTTGCGACGACGACATGCGAGATGGCCCGAGCACAACTCTGTTCACTTTGTTTACAACGAATTGCTGTGCACTCTGCGCCGATCGATTGATCCATTCATTTTTTCAATCCTTCACTCTCTAACCGACAAGACGAACAAAAAAAGAAAGAAAGAAAGAACAAAGCACGAAATATTTTGAGACAAGTGTTGTACTTCAACGGATATGATGTATCTACAAATGTATATTGTCGTATTTTTATAACGCGAATTTGTGCTGGAACCATTGTTTCAACAGTAGATGTCTAATGTAAAGGAACAAAAAGTTAGATGCAAAAAAAAAAAAAAAAAGAAAGAAAGAAAGAAAAGAAAAGCTCCGATTTGAGTGTCTCGTTTTTGTAAATAATTGCAGCCGTTTCACACACATGTGGTTGTTCAGAATTGATTCGATCACTCAATTCTGCGTCTCGAAAGGGCACGAGTTGGCGTTTCAATGAAATCGCCACTTTTGATATCGCGCGCAATGCTTATCAAACAATTTTTCCCTTCTCAGACTCTCAAAATGTAAAGAATCGCTTAGTATAAAAGTGTAAGAAAAAAAGGAAAGGAAGAAAAAATTTTTGTTCACGAAAAGACAGTCACGCGCATTGTTGTTCATATTATCCCAATAAAATATATATATATATATATTATATTGACCCTTATGAGATCGTTTTCAATCGCTTCCTATTGATGCGAGGAAAATATTTTGAAAGATGCTCAATGATGTCGTTTTAAAGAAAATTTGATGGCATAATCGTAAAAAAAAGAACGGACGTACATTGAATGCAGTAGTTGAGAACAAACGAACGCAATTTGCATTCCCATCCCACCTTTTTTTCAACCGGAAAAAAGATAGAAAGAAAAAAAAGAAAGAGTAAAGTTGCGATATTTTCATGTTTTACAGTTTTTCAATCGTTGTAGTTTTATGTAGTTTATTAAGAATGTTTGGATATACAAGGAAATTTTGTATTTAGGCTTTTCGTTTAAAAGCATTGAATATCGAGTATAAAAATGACAGATTAATCAAAAGTGTAATGGATTCGCGGTTAAAGGAGAGACTTGAAATTGTATATTAATTTTGTATTGCAAAACATTTAATGGAAGAAATTAGAAACTTGAAAGAACACATCGGACGAAGGTTGCATGCACTATTGTGTATAAAAAGTTTTTATAAATACAGTTACGAACGAAAAATATGTTTTTTATAAAAATATATTTTTCTTGACTGAGAAACAAAGATTAGCTTTTACATTGTACGACATTCAGATGATTGTATACACTTTGTATATGTATAAAGATAAACCCATTGACATGTTTCATAAAAATAACACCTCGTACTATACAAATAGCAATTCTTCCTAAACGTTTTGTTCGTAGTTTATATTTATTTCCGTCATGTGTTTAGACACCATGGAAAATATAATCCATTTCAATTTTGCTACAGTTAAAATTTTTTCGTCGGTGAAACATTTTTTATATAAAAAGAAGAGGATTTTTCTTATAGAAAAGACAAGAACGGTACAATTCAAGAGGCATTATATCCAGAGTCGTCATTGAAAAAGAAAACCATTGGAATAACTAATTTGATACTGGGAGATTGATTTCATTATATACAATTGTACATATTAATTGATTAATCGCTACTTATTAATTTCACGAGATTTCAGAATTTCGTTAAAACGACAGGAAAGAAGAAAATATTTTTTTAGGCCGCTCATGTTCATTGAATCTATCCAATGAAAAATAAAAAGAGAAAAAAAAGGAATTTGAACTAAAACAAAGAAAAAACTAAAAGACCAAATAAATATTAAAAAAACCAGATTAGTAGAGAGATGAAAAAAAGCATGTAGCATTTAAGGGAGAGTCAAATAAATGTAAATAATATTTTCTAAAACAAAAGGTGCAATCTTTCAAGATAATCGAGATAAACATTTGTGTATGATACGTAGTTACAGGGTTATATATTTTTTAAGAATAAGTAACATACGTTGTTAGACGGTAAGAATCTGATGGATGGCTAGAATTCGACAAATTTTTTACTCAATTCTTATTTTTCCTAACTTTTGTATAAATTGACATATTCTTCGTAACGTTGTACATACCTTTATATAACGTAACTATGTAATTTAACCTTTCACTTTTATAAATTGATAAATTGATACAATACTGCAAAGATAAAAGACGAAGAAGAAGAAGAAAAAAATGAAATATGTTTAAAATGAATGGAACAAAAAATCGAGCTACCTCCTTGTGTGGAGAAGCGTCAACTCGTGCTTTGCTTGGGACTCAAGTTATTGAAATGTTGAAAAGTGCGCACCCGCTTCGTATTTGATTACGCCTAAAAAAGACGTCAAAAAAAAAAAACGATAGGGGAAAAATAGTTTAAAAAATAGAGAAAAAAAAGGAGAGAAATCGATCAGCGCCATCCGCTCGCGTGTCCTTGTTGCAAAATGCGCTGTAATTATAAAATGATATTGTATATGATGCGAATGATGAGCAAAAAAGTTGCGTAGTTAGTGTTGACTATGGATTTAGGATAGCGACTACTTGACTTAGCGTTTAATCGTAAGTTTAAGAGTTTAGGACGATAGAATTATAGTTAGAGTTATTGTGCGCCACTTCTATCCGGTCAGCCTGTGCATCTACCACCTGTCAAGACTGACTGGCTCTTCTTATTTATGATTACAGTGACGGCTGCAATAATCCAAACCACGATAATCATTAGCTTCAGTTGTTGCCGTGACTGTGCTCCCCAGCGGATAAATCTACTGTAATATAATTTAGCGAACGAACTCTATTACTTGCTGCACACACCCACGGGTCAGGTGCCCAGGCTGGCTGGGTGTCAATTCTAAACGAAACAAAAACGATTAAAAAGAAAAAAAAAAGAAAAAAAACCCAAAAAAATGTATTCATTCTCTTCAATGAAACTCAATTCCCATCAGCAATGCTGCTTTCCGTAAGCTTTATAGAATATTAGCTTTAGTCTACATTTAGAATAGCTTTTTCGTAGTAAAAATTTAGTAGTTAAAACTAGAAGGTAATCATAAGATGTTTTTAAGTAAGTAATTCATAAGAGATATCGGCTTAAGCGACTGAAAAGGAAAAAAAATGATTGACTGTGTGTTGGTGAGAATGAGAAAGAGTGCGATTAGACTAAAAGAATAAAAAAAGGAAAAAATTAAAAAAAAAATAACAAATTCGAGTTGACTAGATGTTGCGAAAGAACATCATTGTACTTCGACTTGTACAGTCTTTAGTTTACGAAGATTTAAGTCATTGTTTTACATTGTTATAAAAAGGAAATGCAAAAAAAGATAAAAAAAAGAAAAAAAAAGTTTTACCTGTAAACAAATCTTGATTTCTATCGTCCTCTTTCTTTTTTTTGTATCGTATGTACATTTATTGCTGATGAAGATGAATATGTAAGATCAGACTTTGAAAGAAAGATCTAGAAAAAAATGAAATACTGTGTGTGCTGTTTTACTTATTGCTGTTTTTTCTGTTTTGTTTCTCATTTCGATTTATTTTTAAGTTGACTCGTTCATATCTTTTAAGGTGGCGACTAGTTTATATAATTTTAAGACTGCGTCCAACATGATGGATCTTAAGATTATATGCACAGAAGGAATAAACTTTTTTGATAACAAATGAAGTTTTTATTCAGATTTTTAAGGCCAAAACCTTTTTCATTTTGTTTAAACTTATGATCTATGATAATGATTGAATTTCAAAGATTTCAAGTCTTTATAGTTTTTTTTTATTTTCAACTAGACATATTTTTATTTCTTGCCGGTGCTATTCCAATAGACAGTCGCATGCGCGAATCGTCTCCATCAGCAACTCATGAAAACTGGACCTGTCAGACGCTCGACCCCAACTCGATATCTGATCAGTGATATAGTAAAAACTTCAAAGGAAACAGCCATGGAAATATTGCTCATTATTTTGCAATCTACAATTTGACATTCCATTCACTGTGATCGATGACAATAACTTGCCAATAAATATAATTCAGTATCCCAAATTTTTTACAAAACATAGTTTATTATTATAAATAAATTTTAACCAATTTTCATACCTTAAAATGAGCAATACTGTGAATGAAAACATTTCAGGTAAGAATTGAACGTGTTATATAATAACTTGAACTAGCATGTTGTTCGACAAGTTGCGTGATAAAAGTCACGCGTTTTAAAGTAACATTTTTACTAATAATAGTGAAAGGAACAAATATTATCAGTATATCAATGCAATCTTCAAAGTCAATTGTATTATTTAGATATATGTATCAAAGAGTCTGCATTTTTCCTAGACATTTGAGTAGTTGAGTGATTTCATGTAATTTAAAATGTTTGCAAAAATGTTCATTTATGACAAAGGTGGTGTTTTTTTCTCACAGAAATGCGAATAAAATACAAAGGACGAGTGGAAACATTTACAGAAGATAAATTGGTGTCGAAAAATCCTATACTTCAGTTCAAAGATTGGTTTGAAATAGCTCGGTCAACGCCTGAGATCAATGAGCCTACCGCAATGATTTTAGCCACTGCCACTAAGTAAGTTGAAATTAAAAATAGAGACTGAGACACAAAAGTACGCGTTCAAAAATATCAGACTGATTGATTTTGATTTCTGTAGAAATGCAGTACCGTCCGCCAGACCTGTTTTGATGAAAGGATTCAGCGATGAGGGATTTAAATTCTATACCAATTATGAGAGTCGAAAAGGACGTGAACTGGTAAGATTTTTCAAAATTGTTATAATTTTTTTTTTTTACAATGTTTAGTTTATTGATTACTTTGTTCACAGGCTGATAATCCGGTTGCTGCTTTAACTTTCTACTGGGGTCCTTTGCACAGAGTTGTAAGTTCAATCAAATGAAAAATTTATGGAAAGAAATTAAAATTGTTCTTGTTGTGATTAATGAGAATTTTTTTTAGATTCGAATTGAAGGTACGGTAGAGAAAACTTCATCCGAGGATTCAGATGACTATTTCAAGAGCAGACCTTATCCATCTCAAATAGGAGCATGTGCTAGTAAACAAAGTACTGTCATAGCTAGTAGAGATATACTGATGATAAAAGAACGAGAGTTGTTATCTCAATATGAGAATTCACCGGTTGAAAGACCACCTTGTTGGTAAGACATTTTTTTCAAACAGTAATATTTGATTACAAAATTAATTGAATTTAATTCAATCGAGTGGTTTGATTTTTTAGGGGCGGTTATATTGTGAAACCACATTCGATAGAATTCTGGCAGGGTCAGAGTGATCGACTACATGACAGAATCCGGTTCAGACGTCCGCAAACTAATGATAAAATTGATAACGTTCTACTGCATCAAGGAGAAAATGGCTGGGTTTATGAACGTTTATCACCTTGAATCTTTTCCATCAATAATAAAAATGCATTTATTCTGAATATACAAAATTATAAAACAGTTACAGATATATATATCTAATCGAGAGGTGGCCTAGTTATTTTCATAATTTCTCGTTGCAGACCTGTAACAAATAAATAATTTTTATGAGATTAAATAGACGATTGATTTTGTAAAAAAAAAACGTTTTAAATAATGTGTCAAGATGTTTGATTGCCTGTTTCACTGCTCCAAACGATTTCAGATGTGAAATGATTCTTCTTGACCAGTTCTTCAAATTGTCGCATCCCTCCACCTACACCAAAATAATACGTTTTTGCAGCTATGAGCCTGAAAGATAAGTTGGATAAGAGGATGAAAGTCGTATAAATTTGATAGATGATTTGTCATCTTTGCTGCTCTTACCCAATGCCTCCATTTTTGAGTCTACATTTGAACACGTTCAATAGTTTTTCATAGTTATCTGGATTATAGATCGTTTCGCTGGTAAAAATGAAATCATACTTGTCGGTTTCTGAACAACTTTGTTCGTTTAGAGTTTCAGTGAACGATTCCCAGTCTCCTGAATAAAATTTGCATCCGTTCAAACTTGCATTGTTAACTTCAACATTTGGGATTGTAACATACTTGATAATCTCCTCGTTCTAAAAAGAAACTTCTCTTTATTACAAGTCTAAACCAGATTTTACTGAAATAAAAAATCTAATATATTTGTTTGATCTAAGTTTATATTTTATGATATTAAATTCTTACATAATCTTGAAAATGGACAGTTGCTCCGTTCATTAACGCTAACAGGCCTAAAAGACCTATTCCGCAACCCAAGTCCAAAACCAATTTTTCATCAAAGTTGTAACTCTGGCTCAATATGTAGTTTCCTAAATCATAAGTACATTCCCAGATCTTCAGTCCTCCTAAAAATATTCAAATCCAAAATATTTCGTACAGAATGAGAAAAAATTGATACAATTATTATGACAAATTATTAAACAATGTGACTAATTATCAGGTAATTTTCCGTACCTTCATATTTTGATGGGATCAAGTCTGAGTGTTGCGATTCAGCTTCAACAATAATCTCGCAATTATCTTTTTTTAATTTGTCAATAACAGCATTAGAGTTGATCAATTTCAGTTTCAGATTTGGAAACACTTCCTTTTCTGAGAAATCATCGTCGAAGTCAAAATTGTCATATTTTTCTAGCTGTGCGGTGTCAATCATTTTGACCGAACGCCAAGTCAAATCTTTTTCTTGCACTTTATTTTCTTCATCTGAAATAATGACAGCACAATTAAAATTTTTTGAATGCCTAAAATAATATAAAAATGTTGTCGCTTATTCGATTCTTTCTTTACCTCCAGATGTTGCCTCCTCTCCAAAATTAAATTTAAACATTTCCCTTTGTTTGACAAATTGAAAAACAATCTTTTTGACAACACCGATCACGTAAAAATTAACAAAAATTTCAAACTCCACGAGTAGTACGTTTATGTCAAACAAGCAACAGCGAGGGTTCTGAAAGTTCAAAATCTTGAATTCTTATACACGATTTTTCATCTTTTGCTATCACATTCCTGATGAAAGAAACAACGATGTCTCATTCACGACGGCGCGAATGATTAAAATTTGTTCAAACATTTCAATGAAACTAAATAAAACACGATAAAACAAAATTTAAACTAATGACAAATAAAATTGTTCCCACATTTCAATTAGTTTTTTCGGTTCAATTTTTCAATTGTTTGTTAATGTTTGCAAACGTGAAAGACATGATAAAAACAATTGATTAAATAATTTATGTAATGTAATTTGCGTGGGATAGAACATTTTTTTTACAGTTCTATTATTGCCATCTAATTGTCATTGTACCACATTTAGTAATATTGATTATAACTGTTAACCGAGCAAGTTACTGAATAAGTAAAGTGACTAAGCGCGTTTAGGGGGGTAGTTTGTTGAAGGTAACGCGGTTTCAGTCAGCCGTGCGCGACTATTTGTTGGGCCGCGGTTTGTAGTTGATTCCGTAAACTAGAATTGAATAAAATTATAAACAATTCAACAAGTGTAATATTTACAACTAAACATAAATATATTTATTTTTCTTCAACAATCAATAATTTTCACACAATAAAAAACAATGTTCCAAGTGCGCTTGAAAAATTAAATAAAAGACAGTATAAAAAAAGAAAGTTTACTTCCGAATAATGTATCGATCTTTAGCAAGAAAGAAAACAAGCAAACTTTATTCTAAGAAAAAAACAAAGTTACAGTAATTGTTTAATGAAAATTGATTGATTAATTTGTATGCATGGAACTTAATATAGCGGCGGCATCGTAACTAGAACTGTCGCTCGCTCCAGTGTCATTTCACTTGTACATCAATCCTAACGTACTGTAGGATGTACTGAAAAAAAAGTAAGCATAATACCAACAAGATTTTACTCTTCCAGGTATACGTTTAGTTTAATCAGTTTCTTTAGACGAAGTAAAATAATTTTGATTTCCACATCGTGTTGACTTACCCTCCGCGTGCATTAATTTTTCAAATGTTAGTAAGTAAGCTCTCCACAAAATGAAACTTTTTTATATCCAAGTAAGAATAAACAGAATCAATAAAAAAAAATAGCAAAATGATTTATATTGAATATTTTTTAATCGTAGATGATAAGCGTAATTGTTAAAAAAATAATGAAAAAAATCGATCGTGTTTTTTAATTCAATGAGTGCAACATTTTATATCGACTTTGACGTATACTATAGATATTTTATGTACATATGAATATATATATGAATGACGTTGTGAACATTGGTGTAATCGCTGTTTTCTCAATGGAAAAACAACATTAATATTTTTTTTTCAATCAGATTTATTAAAATATCAAATATTAATTAAATTGACTTGAATCAATTCTCCTTAGATGCATCCAAACACAATCAAGTTCTGGCTTCTTAGAGGTGAAGTCGAAAAGTTAGAGAATGTCGTTTTGGAAGGGAAAGGATCGCGCCTTTTGGGCGAAACTTCTCCGGACTTGCGAACTCGGGTTTTTTTAAAAAGTTTGCCAAACTATTTGGTAAGTTAAAAGTCAACGCTGATAAAATTATCTGGATAGTTAATGGCTAGATTTTAATATAAAAGTTGAGATTTATTTTTACAGACAAAAATCTCGCAACTTCATGAAGCTGTTGTGCGCGGCTCATTATTTGATGTTCAGCGACTGATCAGTGAAGAACCTAAAAAAAAGTTGGCACTGGCTAAAGATGCTTCCGGAACTCCAATTCTTCACAAAGCTGTTTGTTATGATCAACCTGAGATCATTCAGTGGCTTATTGAAAATTATCCTGCTACAACTCAACAAAAAGATAGAGTAACATTTTTGATGAAACTTTTGTTTTTCACGTTTTTACATTATCATTTTCATTCAAATTATAATTCTATATCATTGACAAAATTATTATCTCCTAATTTGATATTTTTGTTCCTAAATTTATTTTCAAGCAGAACAATCAAATCACCGTTTAAACAACCTTAACATGTCTCTTAAACAAAATTTTCGATAAAATCACGTCAGCTTTGTTTTCGCTTATAAATGTTTCCTTATAAATTTCAGTAACATAAGACTTGTGAGTGCATGTTTGATATAGAAAAATGGTTGTACTTGGATAGTTGCGTGATGAGCAATGTTCATAAAGGCGTTAAATATTTCAGTTAAGAAAATAAAAAGGTCGTATATAGTTTGAAACTTGTAAGAAGACTTACACTTATCGAACCCATGCACTTCATATCGTGATTAGTTTCACATTGCATTTCTTTGCAACTTGTAGTCTTGCGACACGTCAAATTCATTATTTTTTTTTTGCAGGACGGTCGAACGGCGTTGCATTTTTGTTCTGCTTGCAAAGAACCGGATACTGTTTGGGATATTTTGGTTGAAGGAAATTGCGATATTACCATCTGTGATAAAAAAGGTTTGCCTGCGTCGTATTATTTGGATCATAGCTCCGAGTTGGAATTCCCAGATGCGCCGGCTAAACATTTGAATGTGAAAAGAAGCAATCGCAGAAAAGACAGTGAGAGCTCTTTAAAACACTATTTTTACGTTCAACTTTTGAAGTTCAGTTTTATGATTGTTATATATATTTTAGGCATGGAAATTAAACCGGCAAATATAAGGATATGGATTCACAATCGAGATATTGGAAAATTGCAGCATGTCCTGTGGGAAGGACACGGCGCAAAACTCAGAAGGGAGACAAGCAACAATCCAAGAGTGAAAAAGTTTTTGGAAGCAGTGCCGTTTATAATGGTTAGTGATTTTTAACGCAAACAATGATTAATGAACAAAATTGAATTTTCATTTTGCAAAATGATCCGTTTCTAAAACAGGGTACCATCAAAGATATTCATACAGCAGTTGTGAACGATGATTTGGACAGTTTTGTAAAACTTACAGCAGATCCAGTTTCACCGATTATCTTGTGCAGCAAGGATGCAAATGGTTTGAGTGTGCTTCATAAGGTAAGCTGCAAATTCATTTGTTATATCTAAAAATGTGAATGAAAATGAAACATTTTTTTTCTAAAATTTATAATTTTAGGCTGCGGGATTGGGATATGCTGAGATGGCAAGGGAAATTATAAACACCTATCCGAGTGCTGTATATTTGCAAGATAATGAAGGGAGATTTCCTTTGCATTACGCGGCTGTTCTGAAAGACGATGATGCCATGTACAATTTGTTAGTTGAATGTGGAAGTGATGAAACTAAGTTGGACAATGTAAGCGAACAATTTTTGTTTTTGTTTTTTTTTTTTAATTCAATCAAAATTCTTTTTGAAATTTAATTTTTTTTTTTTTAGAAAATGAAACCAGCCTCTTTCTATAAAAGTCGTCAATCAGAGATAGACATGTCATTACTAAGAATAGTACCAGAAGCAACAAGAGTATCTCGTACCAAGTATCCGAAAAATTGGGACTGGAGAATTTTGGAAGCAGATAACGGTGCAGTTCGTAGCGTTAAGAAACTTACAAAAAGAACCCCGGACAGTGATAAAAAAGCAAAGAAAAGTTCTCCGGTATGTATGACAAAATATTTAAGTACAGTTTGCTTTTTTGCTGGTTGTGACAGGCCTTAAATCAACCAACTGATTTTCTATAGAACTTTGAAGCGAAAACAAATAGGTTTTATAATAAAACAAATCGTAGTGTTAATTTTGTTGTTTTGAAAGATAGAATAGAGTTGCAACGAACATAGTTTTTGTTTTTATCTCCGAGTGTCAATGGAAAATTTTGAATGAAACTTTGATTTATTTTAAGGTAAAGCGTAAAAGTGGTCCCGAACGTAATCCGTCAGATCTTGCCAATGAAACGGAAGAAATTCTGAATCTAGAAGAACCTGCTAATGGTTTGGCATACGGAAACGAAGAAGAACATATAGAGGCGGAAAATAATGAAGAGTTGGAGAACGGGGTAACGAATGAGGAGAATGTTTCAAATGACAATGAAAATACAAATGACAATGAAAATGCAAATGATAATGAAAATGCAAGTGGTAATGAAAATAAAAATAATAATGAAAATACAAATGGCGAGGCTAATGAGAATGACAAAATTACAAACGATCAATCAAACGTGCAAGAAAATCCAAATACGAATTTAGAACATTCTGTGATAAATCCAGAAAGTGTCCTTGGAGAGAATACCTTAGATTCCGAAATAATCAATTCTACAATTGACGAAAATCAGGTACATTTTTGAAAAAAAAACAAAAAAAAACAAACAAACAAACAAAACTTGTGTATAAAATGTTTTGTCCTTCTTTTTGATGTTAATCATTAATTTTATTGTAATCCCCAAAAGTCAGAGTTTGTTTTCGTTTCAACACTGTATATTGCAAATATGTTATGTACCTAAACAAACAATCACATCAAAATCAACGTTAAAGTCTCATTATACTTTTACACTTGGTATCACGCAAGAAAAGTTGATAAAGAATCAATATAAAATTAATTTTTCAACATTCTTGTTTACGTAGTTGTGTGCTTAATCAGTTTTCACAAGCAAAGGCAATGAATATTCAATACAACAATCAAACTGTTACTTTTAAATCAGATTCGATTATTTTTTCTTCCGTTATTTTTTAATTCATGTTTCCTTTTTTGTGTAGGTTTTTACAGGGAAACACAACGAATTACCGGAAGCAGACGTCAACGACGCGAATCTCGGAGAAGACGCGGAAATTGATGAACTCGTGTCGCACGGCAACATGGAACAATTGGCTACTTTAGTCTTGAATGGTCATGGTCGAAGATTGCTTGGTAAACACTCAGAAAATTCGGAATTGCAAGCTTTCATTGATAATGTGCCAGCTTATATGGTAATCACAGTTTTGTTTGATTCAAAATTGAATGTAATTTATCTAAAGATGTTTAATGAACTTTTGTTCTCTGTTTTTAGGGAAAAATTCACGCGGTTCATATTGCTGCACGCGAAGGAAATTTGCGAGATCTGCAAAGTGCTCTTGATCGTCGCAAATTTGCAGTTGCAAGGGATCCGATTTCTCCTCACGGAGCAACGCCACTTCACATTGCTGTGATTTTTGGTAACACCGCTATCATAAGGTAAATATAGTAATGATAAAAATATTCTAATTGAATATAGTTGAAATTATTTTTAATTTCTTTATCTTTTTAGATATTTAGCTGGACGCTTCCCAGAGACGACACATACTATAGATGTTGATGGAAGAACACCCTTACATTACGCCGCAACACTTGCTGATAATGGACATTACTATAATCTACTTTTACATCTTGGAGCAAATCCTTTAGTGCAAGATAACGTAGGCCTAGAAGATTAAAAAATATTTTTCTCTCTTTCAAAAACTATTTGCTTCATTTGCACTTTTTTAATATAGTTTGGACACAAGGCGGAATATTACAAACAAAATGACGACGATTTGTCTCACAAAAAACTATTGCGGGATTTTGGCGCTCGTGAGAACCTTGCCGACGAAATGTTAACCGACAAAGGTGAAAGTAGTAGCATCGTTTGTTAATCCACCACCACCGAATGTAAACCTGAGTTATATGCACTGCATGGAATGTTTTTTTGTCTTAATTTTTTAAATTTTTTGCGTAAAAAAATGACGCACCGATTGATCTCCTAGCCTAAGCTTTTTCAGTACTTTTAATTACGCATGAAAAAAGTGTACAGAGATTCTATCATTTGTAAAATTCCTAAGTGATGGTATACAAGCTTGAATACACTCAGGTTCACTCCGTACGAAATTTGTTCTAAATGTCTCCCAAAGAAGCGTATACAATTTTGGCCAAAAGTTGAAACCACTTTTCTAAAATAAAAGAAAAAGACAAAATCTGATCTAAAACGAATCTGTGCAAAACATAAGAGACCCATGAGTTTGACAATTTTTTCTACACTCTAGTTCCTGGCGGTGACGTATATTCGGCTCGTCGTGATTTAGACGATCCTGAAATTCTAGCCACTCTGGACCGCTGTTACCGTCTACTAGCTGGTACGAGGCGCGGTTCCGGTTCCAACACTCCAGGAAAAGCTAGCACAATTCTGAGTCGCAGCTTAAAAAAAGCCGTGTTTGATCGATTGAAGAACCGCGTCACTTGCATGGATCACAATCTCTTCCACGTGATCTGGCCGGCGATGAAGAAGTACAGCAACTCCAACAGTCTCGACAGTCGAGACGGCAGTCGTCCAGTGACAACCTACGAGGATGATTACACAGGAAACATCGTCGCGCCGGATTTTGAGAGTTACACGGTATTCGCGGAGCTGTTCGATCCGCTGATACGCGACCTGCACTGCATGACTGCCAGCGGCGACCTCCCGGATCATCCCGAGCCCCAATTTTTCAGCGACGAGGACAAGAAGGAAAAGTCTAATAGCATGCCCGAATTGCTGACCAACCAGTACGACTTGAGCAGACACGGCAAATTCATCATGTCCACCATGCTGGAGTGTACGAGGAACATGGAAAGGTTTCCCATGGCCTTGACGATGACGGTGAACCAGCTAGAGGACTCGGAGCGTGTCCTGACGTCAGCCCTGATGAGCCCAGAACTGTCAGCGATAATAGCAGAGGAGTCGAGCGAAGACGAGGCAGGAACTTATTACACCTTGAACGAAGTGCTCGAACGTCCGAGCGAGGTCAGGGTGCGTCTTGCCAACACTGGGCTGCTGTTGCCGGTCACAGAGACTGAACTCCTGAACGAGAAACGACTCCATGGACGACACTGGCCGTACGGCAGAGGCGTCTACGTGGCATCTGCTGGTAATCTGGCTGCCTGGATCAACGTGCAGGATCACCTGAGGATTATTTGTTGCACCAAAGATGATGCTCCAGGAAATATTGGGAAGATCTATAGCAGGATTGCCAGGATGATGAATATCCTGGATGGTCGGATCAAATTCAAAAGGGACAAGAAGCTTGGGTTTCTGAGCGCCCGACCATGTGCGATAGGAAACACCCTGCGATTCGATATGGAATGTAAGTTTC
Source organism: Trissolcus brochymenae (assembly GCA_030523145.1). NCBI lineage: Eukaryota > Metazoa > Arthropoda > Insecta > Hymenoptera > Scelionidae > Trissolcus > Trissolcus brochymenae. Next base: position 77,971 of record JAQQRF010000027.1, on the reverse strand, counting down.
ATAATTTGGCCAAGGAACCGGACAACTTGCGACATTTGTGCGTCGTGCGTGGGTTGAGGTTTCAACTGACCATGAAGAGGGACATTGTCAGGATCGGGAACCAGCAGAGCCTGTCCATCACGGAGATACAAACTTTGCAAGACTTCACCCGGGCACTTATTAATATTCTGACGTTGGAAAAAGAGATGGCTCTTAATAGCTCAGTCAAGATTGCCACTCTCTTAGTGAACATTTTCAAGAAGCGAAAGGCGTCGTCGGTCTCGCGAAAAACGAAATTTGAAAATAAATGAAATCTTATAGACTGCGTACAACGTATACTGCCAAGAGAGAGCATTTTTTTAATTGTTCACTTCTTAGATTTCCATCATTTAAACCTCACGTTTTTTTGATCAAACTACTATGCGTCAAATAAAATAACATTTTTTGTACAATTTGCACAATTTTACTTGTTAGATGAAGCAGATAAAAATAAATCTATTATTGTTATATACATGTTTTTGTACTCAAATACCCATAAAAATGTTTTTTATGTAGACGGTAAGTTTCATTAAAAGTATGAACGTTCGATAAATTGGATGTAAAAGAGTCAAACTCCAAATCATACACAAAACCATCACTTATCAATTTTAAATGCCCAATTATGAAAAGTATATGAAGAACCTGGTCAGATTCGATGGATATCACCGGCTGATAAAAAGCAAATTAAAAACTTCGAAATAAAATGAATGTAATTGTTAAACAATTATTGATTTTGAATTAATTCATGTTTTCTAGATGCATGCGGTGTTTTCGAAGTGTTTTTTTCTCGTTTGAACTAATGGCCAATTGTACTTTTCAGAGGGAGGACAATTGGAAATGCCTATTTTTCATGAAGAAGAAGGACATTACTTGGCATCATGTAAATATATCAGTTATTCAAATAACTTATTGTTGATTTGCGCATATTTGATATGATTTGAGTTGAAATTCAGTTACTTCCAAGTTCATAAAGAAATAGCCAATAGTTCTAGAAATTTGGTATCTTCCATCGAATCTGGTGTAACAAATTTTGTTTAGCACTATGTGCGTTATTATTTATTTATATTTTTTTTATTAGGTGCAGTACGAAAAGGCTTATCAATCCACTTGTCATATTAAAACCACAGCAAAGATTATAAAAATTGCACCTTCGACTCTTTTACAATCGAAAGTTTTAATCGTTAGAATTTACTGGGTACGATTTTGTAGCACTTGGCGACCCACTGATCAAAGGACTAACTGAAGTCGCTCAAAACAGACCTAAAGATCCCGTAACGTATTTGGCGACGTACTTGTACAATTTTGCCAACAAAAAGAAATCAGCAACAAATGGCAACGAGGTGAGTTTTTTTTTAATAAATCATTATTTCTTAGCTAGAATATTTTCGTTTTCAGTTACAATGTTTTCCATTTTTGTAGGAATCAAATGTTTTCATCCTGACCGAGCCAGGCGAACAATTTAATGAGGATGAGGGATTCCCAGACAACAACGACTTTGAAGAAATTGAATCGCATTTCAATAATCCAAACAGGGTATTTTTAAAAAATTAAAACGAAGTACTTTAAAAGTTAAAAATTATTATTACAAAGTGTTATATGAATTTATATGATGATTAATGAATATTTATAACATTATTATTTTAAAGGATGATCATGGGCAGAGTATAATACATTTCGCTGCAGTGAGATCTCATTCTCGGGATAGTTTGTATCATATGTTACAAGAAGCCCAGATCAACATCGGTTTGCGTGATGAACTTTATAGAACTCCTCGAGACATTGCGCAAGAAGCAAACATGAGAGAAAATGTAGATGAAATTGATCGTTTTGTGGTCTCATTGGCAGCCCGAGGTATTTTCATTCATTGATAACTATTTTTTTTCTTAATTTTGCTTCTTTTTTCATAATTAATTTTTTGTTCTCTAAGGTGAGACAGAAAAGTTGGTTGAACTTTTGCTTGAAGGATATGATCATATTTTGGATGCTCAAGATACTGGAACGAGTATAGAAGAAGTTGCAAAACAACACGAACATGAAGATACTATCCGATTTTTGCAGTCAATCCCTCATTTTTTGGTAAATTAAAAAGTTGTATAAATTCGTCAGATTAAATAGTTCGTCCTAGATTATTATATTATTTTTCATCAGGAACGGCAGCAACATTTGCACAATGCAATAAAAGGAAATGACGTTCAGTTGGTGAAACAAATCTTTGACCAAAGCGGAACAGGTGCCAGACTTCTTGCTGTAGGGAAAAACAAAAAGGGACGTTGTTCATTACACCTGGCTGTATTACAGGAAAATGAAAAAATTGTCCAATTGATCGCTCGAACTTATCCAGAAACAATGCAGATCGAAGATAATGTTAGTAAATTATAGTTTAATATTTATTTTTAATTAAAACTTTTGTTGAATCAACAAATTTTTTGCATTTTAGTTGAAAAGAACAGCTCTTCATTATGCTATGGGTGTACCATCCGTTGAGTTAATCAGTTCAATTTTGATCAAAGCAGGTGCTAAAAGAATTCAACGAGATTTGGTATGATGATTTATAATTGATTATGTTTGATGATTGATGATATCAATCCAATCAAATTGGTAAAGTAAATTTCATTTAATCCTGTTTGTTTTTTTATTGTTCCAGAAATCTCGCCAGCCTTCGTATTACTTTATGAACAAAATGGAAATCGAGAACTTGCAAAAAGAAGAACAATAAATGAGTAGATTCAAATCATCGGCAGTTTAATAAATGAATATATACAATAAAATAATAATTTATCAAACTGAGCATGTCAACCTCAACAAGTTATAAAATTTGGTGAAATTTAATAGATTTAGAATAAATCAACTACATGTGATTGGATTACACCATATATATGTAGTCTTGCAGTAACTTGTTATTAGAGTTGTCAGTATATCTTCAACATGTATATTTACGAAGTAACATTATTATGAGTATTGGATAGTGTATTTCACTAGAACGCATTTTATGTTTTACATTTTCCAATTATCGACCATGATTTTGGTGCTTTCTGCACTTTTCCATCCGATAACATGTACCTTTGGCTTTAAAAAATTTTAAAAAGCATCTCATTTTATATTTGTGCTCGCAATGTACTTAGTTTTGATCTATCTGATGACTAGAGATTTAATTCAGAGAATGCAAATAAATAGTCAGATGGAAAACCATGCTCGAATATTTCAAAATTATTATCAACAACAAACGGAAAATACACAATTCGTAAATACATTTGTATTGTTTGCAATACAATCTCGGACGTAGGAATCAACAATTGCAACTATTTGTGAGATTGATCGCAAAAGAAAAATTAAAAAAAAAACGAGTTAAAATTTGTTTGATGAACAATACAGAGTAATTCTAATAGTAATCATTCTAACCTTTATATTGTGTCTAAGAGTTGACGATAAAATTTTTAATCAAGCCCAAACACGTAGCGTCATGTCCCAACTTCCTGTAGACAGAGCTGTACCATCCGGTGATACCCGCAAACAAGAGACACGATTTTCATGGCCGTACAACAGTGCCACGCGTTGACATTTGAGTGTGTCCCAAGCATTAACAGTGTAATCATTGTATCCCGCGAACAAAAGTCGTCCGCTCACGCTGAAGTCAACAGCATTGGCTCCAAAAATAATACTCTCTTTGGAATAAACCGCCACTTCTTTGTCTGCTCGCAGATCAAACAAACGACAGGTCGCATCGTCCGATCCGGTTGCTACTGCGTCTCCGCTCGGATGAAATCGTACCTACAATATAAAGTTCATTTATAATCGTGCTTAAAACCATTTTAGTTTAAAATATTATTTCGACTATTTGAACAAATATGTTATACCGAATTAACGTCTGATAGATGTCCCTCGAAGCTCTGAATGCACTGACCGCTTCTCATGTCCCAAATGAATACCATCTTATCGCAACTGCCTGAGACAAAGGTGTTGCCTGTCTCGCCAGGAGCCAAGTCGATTGACATAACACTGTCAGAATGACCGTGAAAATTTTGAAGCAATTGACCGCTCTCAACGTCCCATAACGCACAGGTGCTGTCACCACTTCCAGTCAGCACTTGCTGATCACTGTTTGGGAATGCACAACATGACATGTACGATGTATGAGTTCCTACAGTTTTTTTGCGAGCTGAGACGTCATCCTCTAAACTCAGAGGATAGACTGTAACTTTGTTATCCAAGCCTCTGAAATGAAACAAACATTCAACAATCAATAATAGTTAAAAAATATAATTTCAGTATTTTAAATTAAATTGATCATTTGAATTTAGATTATTTTAATCTACCCGCATGCAACTAATTGTCCGCTGGGGGCATACGCGCAAGCGATCACCCATGTCGTTGGCATTGTGACAGCGTGCTCCTTATTTGTTGTAAATGCATCCCATATTATCATTTTACCATCCTAAAAAAATCATATTGACGATTTTATGATTGATTTTATATTAACGAAAATAGAGGCGAATTGATTAAAATTACTTGAGAAGAAGATACTATGTGACGTTTGTCAGGAGACCAGTCAGAACAAAGGACTTTGGCTTGATGTCCTTTTAACACTCGTCGTGGTTTAACGTTGATACAACTGATTGCTTCTAATCGATCTGCCACTAAAGATACTGTAAATAATGCATAACATTAAACGCTATCTTTCTCTTTCACAAGTTCGATTATTATAAAAACTTACATGTAACATCGTTTAATTTTTGACGCTCATCGTCCAGTCGAGTTTTCAGTTTTTCCACCTCCTTTTCCAGCTTTTCAATAGTTTCTAGCTCCATTGCTGAATCCATGCCACAACACTTTTCAGTTGATTAATTTTTCATCCATATAATTTTTTTATAAAATTGTTTCAATCAATCTAAAAAAAATCAGTCAGAAAATCAGTCAGAAATTATTCACACGTTTAATTTTTATATTGAATATTTATTTTCTTTATAGAATATATGAAAAGCAATAAATAATGTTATTATTTGTAGACTTACCATTTTTGCATGACAATGAATAACTGTCAATAAATTTATAATCTATAATATTATTAACGTCTGACACCGGCTACCTCAGCCCTGTCACAGAAATTTGACACTTGTTTTCTATATCTTAGCGCGCATCCAAACAACACCAATGAACATTATTGATTAGTTCTCGCACTGAATTATATCACACCTTTAATCTATTCTACCATTTTGAAGAATATTTCTCTTTCAAACTTGTTACTCTAGTACACTGTCTCACAATTAAAGATTGTCAATAATCAAACGACTGGCTGTCTGCTCACTCTCGCGCTCCCACTGACATGACGCCATCTTGATTTTAAAAAGGGGTGTTGTTATAAGTTGTCAGAGGAGATCAATCGCGAAACCTTTAGCTGTCAAATGCTCGGATCAAGCCAAGTTCATACAAACAACCAAACAATATCCTTTTGTTTATTCCATCTATCATTGTTGTTTATAAAAATTCTCCGTTAAAAATACATTGAATATTTGTTGTTTATAAAAAATAAATACTATCTTAAATACATCATTGAATTTAAACAATAACACAAACTTTGTTTACTCAAATCTTCAAACTGAATTATAAATCCAAATTTTTATCTCCGTTCTTTTAAATAAAAACAAAAATAACATTTTTGAATTTTCCCGCCATGAAAAAGAGATAAAAATAATTGACCTGAATAATATGTGGAAAATTAAAATGAAAACAATTTGTGCAAATTGTTAACTGGAATAAAACTTATAATTTTTGTGTTGAATACTTGAGTGGGAATTTTGCGTAACCAAAAAAGGAGCATTTTGGGGATAATATCGGAGGGCAGTTTTTTGTCGGAGTAGATGGCGCTGAACGTTGAAAAGTGGGGGTGACCGACGAGAGACTACGCGAGTCGACTGAAAGTTCGAGGAGAAAACGGAAGGAAGGCTCTTCTGCTACTGAGCTGATCCCGTCGTTAGTCGATTGAGAGCTCGCCATCTAAACTTGGTACAGGACCACGCAATCGACACAAAATGGCTCTTCTTTCCGCGCGCTTGGCCGTTGCACTGTCGAGGCAACTACCGAATAGCTCAGTCCAGGTAACTCATCTGGCCTTTCCCATCGCCTCGTTGCTCCGTCCTCGTTCAACCGACCGACATTCGAACTGTACTTTCCGGTCCCGACTCATGATTCCAATAATTTTCATTCACAAATTTGTTCACATGACAATCCATCAGCCTGCCAGACCCATCCCATCAGCAATTATCAACAAAATAACTCCCAATCCCGATTCGTAGATTATACATTATGTAAACTGTTCGGTCCGAACTCCTGTTATGTAATAATCGGCGCTCGCACGAAAAATGTTACACTGACAACTTTTGTTGGTTATATTTCTAGCTCTGCTGGCCTGCTGTCGGAGTCTCGTCCAGAAACTACCATCTAACATGCAACCGGCAGTCCGCAGAAATTTCCTCGATCCTCGAGGAACGCATCCTCGGAGCCTCGTCCAAGGTCGAGTTAATTTTCACTCATACTTTTGAATGTCACGTGACTTGATTTTTCGTTACTTTGAAAAAATTTGTTGATTTTCTTTTTGCAATTGAGATTATAAATATTTTATCAACTTCGGCTGATTGGTTAATCAACAAAATATTTGTTAAACACTATCAAGACAGATTATTATTATAATCATTGTTATAAATAAATAATGAGATTGTAAATTGCAGACAAACTTGGAAGAAACCGGTCGTGTATTGAGTATTGGAGATGGTATTGCTCGAGTGTACGGATTGAAAAACATCCAGGCCGATGAGATGGTGGAATTCAGTTCAGGACTGAAGGGTATGGCGTTGAATTTGGAACCTGACAATGTCGGTGTGGTAGTATTCGGTAATGACAGGCACATCAAGGAGGGAGACATTGTCAAACGAACTGGTGCCATTGTCGATGTACCAGTCGGTGATGGACTGTTGGGTCGCGTTGTTGACGCTTTAGGTAACCCAATTGACGGAAAAGGTCCACTTGACAGCAAACAGAGGTTCCGTATTGGTACCAAAGCGCCAGGCATCATCCCAAGGTGAACTTGAAAGTAATATTACATAAAAATGTATAAATAATTTCTGACCCAATCAAGTGTGATGACTTATTTGTCATCTATTACAGTATACCTTACTATTATTTGTCATAATGAAAATAAGGAATTTATGTTTTTCATTTTCTGTTCAATTTAACTTGTTGTAAATAAATAAATGCTTCTATTTGGACAGAACTTCTGTGCGAGAGCCAATGCAGACTGGTATTAAAGCTGTAGATTCTTTGGTACCGATTGGTCGAGGACAACGTGAGTTGATCATTGGTGATCGTCAGACTGGCAAAACTGCCCTCGCCATCGACACAATCATTAATCAGAAACGATTCAACGACGCCGGTGACGAAAAGAAGAAATTGTACTGTATTTACGTCGCGATTGGACAGAAAAGATCAACAGTCGCTCAGATTGTGAAGCGTCTTACCGATTCTAATGCCATGAACTACTCCATTATTGTTTCCGCTACTGCCTCCGACGCAGCTCCTTTGCAATACCTCGCGCCATACTCTGGCTGTGCTATGGGAGAATACTTCAGGTTTGTTCTAAGTCAAACAAATTTTTCTTTGTCGATCAATGAAGAGATATGAAATGTACTAATTTATTTATCGTTATCGTTTGTAAATCATTTGTAATAACTAATGAATGTATGCAATTTATAGAGACAACGGTAAACACGCTCTCATCATTTATGACGATCTGTCAAAACAAGCCGTCGCCTACCGTCAGATGTCACTGTTGCTTCGACGACCCCCAGGTCGTGAGGCCTACCCTGGTGATGTGTTCTATCTGCATTCACGTCTCCTCGAGAGAGCAGCCAAGATGCACGATTCGCTGGGAGGTGGTTCCCTCACAGCTCTGCCGGTCATTGAAACACAAGCCGGTGATGTGTCTGCTTACATTCCCACTAACGTCATTTCCATCACTGACGGCCAGATCTTCTTGGAAACTGAGTTGTTCTACAAAGGTATCCGACCAGCCATCAACGTCGGTCTCTCTGTATCCAGAGTAGGATCCGCTGCCCAGACCAAAGCCATGAAACAGGTGTTAATCTCGATTCTCGTTTTATCTTTCATTCTTTTTGAGTGGAATTTAATTTTCCGATTTTCTTTAAGGTTGCTGGTTCCATGAAACTGGAATTGGCCCAGTACCGTGAAGTAGCTGCTTTTGCCCAATTCGGTTCCGATTTGGATGCTGCCACCCAACAACTTTTGAGCCGAGGTGTTCGTTTGACCGAACTTTTGAAGCAGGGACAGTATGGTAAGCATTTACAACTTTTTTCGAATTACAAAATATGAATTACCGAGTGGATTGTATTTTACATGATTTTATTTATCGTTTTAGTTCCCATGGCTATTGAAGAGCAAGTAGCGGTCATCTACTGTGGTGTCAGAGGTTACCTCGACAAAATGGACCCAACCAAAATCACCTTATTCGAAAAAGAATTCCTTGCCCACATCAAGTAAATATTGTTTTTTTTCTTGTTAAGTTGTTGAATGATCATATGGGTGACAGTTTAAAAATGGTTTGATTTTTTTTCAGATCCACTCAGAAAGACCTGCTTGCGACCATTGCGAAAGAAAATATCATCAGCGAGGCCACCGACGCGAAGATGAAGAAAGTTGTCACAGACTTCATGGCCTCGTTTTCGGGTTAAATCGTCGATTCGTAAACGTCACTTATGACGTTTAATTAGGCTTATTTGTACGACTGCAATTACACCGCAGATATTTGTGATCTCGTGTATTATCGGTACGGGTTTTACGATAATCAAGCCTAATAGTACCTTTGTGCACAGTGTAACGTCAAATGAAATTTTGTAAAAGATTCCAAAATCAATGTTTGGCAGAACTGATAGTGATGCTTATGTTGAAAACGTTACTCATGGTCACGAATAAATAATTATAAACAAAAATTAAAGTTCACTTTGTTAAAAAATCCAGCTGTTTATTTGTAATAATTAATTTCCCAGTTAATAATAAATTTCGTTCCTCAGAGTTGATACAACCGAAAGAAATAAAATAAATCCTCAATTTAACATTTTTTTTATTTAGATCTGTATAGACACTTGATTTATCTTCTTTTTGTCAAATCGTAAAGATTTGTGGAGTTTTGTAATGATCCCCGTGGCTACTGTTCGCTTGTTTAATTCTCGAATTGTAAAAACTTGTCCTTCAATCAAAGGCATCTTGTATAAAGTGGTTAATCGAGCTGTAGCATTTTCTCCTGGCATCAACATCACATCATTTTCGGACAATAATAAGTCAAGTCTAGAATATGTGTTCCAAGTCATGCAGAATAGCTGCCCGCAAAAACCATTTTTCTAAAAAAAAAAACAAACAAAATAAATTTAATAATTAGTTGTATTAACAAATAAATTGATTGAAATTAACGAAAACATTGTTTAACCTGGATAGGTTTGTCTCTTCCTCCTTCTGCACTAGACAGAAGATAAACTTGCGCCTCAAAATGATTACCCAATCGAAGATAATTCGATTTGCATAAAACCATTCCACGTTTAATGCTATTCAACTTCACATTTCTCAGAAGAACACCAACATTTTCACCTGCAGGTGCCGAAGGAACGCTATTTCGGAAAATCTAAAACATAAAACGAATCGACTTACCAAAAATCTGCCTGAACTTAAACATTAAAATAAATTAATTTTGTACTTGAATATCCGAAATGGTCGTTTTAAGCATCTGATCGAACCCTAAAAGATTAACTTCTGCATTTTTCTTGATCTCTCCTTGTTTGATAGTTCCAACAACCACGGTACCTCTGCCAGGCACAGTCATCATATTATCAATAGGCATAACAAACGGAACATCAATTGCTCTCTCAACTGTCGGGATGTGCTCATCAATTTTATCAAGAAGTTTCTTTATTGAAGGCACTCCATATTCTGAGTTATCTCCATTCAATGCCAACTTTGCTGATCCACAGACAAATGGTGTGTTCTCACTGTCAAAACCAAAATTGTTCAGAAGATCTATTGTTTCAAGTTCTATCAGCTCCATGGTTTCTTTATCCGACACATCAGCCTAAAAGATGTAAACAAATGTATAAAAACATGTTATGTCTTTTTGAACTATTTTCTATAAAGTTTTTGATTATTACCTTATTAATGTATACAACAATATGGTTGATGCCAACCTGTTTGGCAAGCAATAAATGTTCTTTGGTCTGGGGCATCGGTCCATCATCAGCAGCAACAACCAAAACAGCTCCGTCCATCTGAGAAACCCCACTGATCATATTCTTAACAAAATCCATATGACCAGGACAGTCTGTGTGAGCATAACGTCTCTTTTTCGTTGCATATCCAAGATGCGCCACATTTATCGTTATACCCCGAGCCTTTTCCTCCGGAGCTTTGTCAATATCTTCATATCTCATATATTTACAACTCGCATTGTCCTCGGATAAATATTTTGTTATCGCAGCCGTTAGGGTTGTTTTTCCATGATCGACATGACCGATTGTCCCGATATTGCATACCGATTCGAGCTCACCTGATTTAGTTGCTGTGCTATATTTTTGCAACTTGTTACATCTGATTAAATTGTCTATTTTCAGTTTACAACTGATTGATGCAATTTTTTTCAACACTTTGTAGGTTACCGGAAAATTCATCTTCATTGTTATTTATATACAATTTCAAATATTTGTTAACAACTCATACTGTGAGTTCCTTCTTCAGATTCATTTCTTCATCTGTCATTCAATTTTTACGGAAAAGGTTAGTTCCCTGCAAAATTTTTTGTGTATTTTTACAGCACAACAAAAAATATAACCTCAACTAATTTGTTGACATTGGTGTTGTTTTGTGTTGGCAACAATGTCGTCGATTCAAAAAAAAAGTTCATTTAAAACCTTAAATGACCTTGAAACTTCGACACTGTAATTCCAAAATATTGGCCCTGATTTAAATGGTTAACAACATTTTCAATAAATCTGATTTTCAAAAGTTGAAAACATTTTATTAAATTCAAGCGCCATGTTTTTTGCAACAATGTGATAGAGAGAGATAGAACATCACTGGGTTCATTGTTTATTTTTATTTACTTTTGATCTCATGTTACAATAAAATTATTACCGGTCAATAAATATGGAGCATAAAAAATTTCAGTTTAATATAAAAATAGCGAAAAAAAAAATTGTTATTGATAAAGTCGTCTGCAACGCACAAAAGGGGGCAATAAGCAAGATGGCGGCTTGCATGTTCATTTGAACCAAAACAAGTTGGTGCAAAAAGTTATTTTGTATTGACAAGCCTGAAGAAGATCCGTTAGATTAGATTCCAATCACTCAACTCGATGGAGCGCAGTGCAACCAGTGAGATGTCATGCTGTCAGACACGAACAGAGGCTCTCCTCGACGGAGACGTTTCCGATGGCAGTCAGCAGGTAGTAATAATAAATCAATCACAACTGTTTTAACCTCTCCGCGACGATTCAAAATATTAGCGCCGAAAAGGTGTCGTATGAACAATTCGCGATTTTCATATTTCTCATCCAGCCACTCAATTATCTCGCGAAAACCCGTCATTGTCAGAAGATAAGACGCAGTTTATTTATCGTTCTCATTCAAGTTATATCTCGAAAGGTTCAAGTTTATTGGTGCTCAAATAAAAAGCAACAGATAAGTTGGCAACAGCAAGTGGAAGAAAACAAACAGCAAACTAGGTTAAGCAACAAAACTGCCAAAATATATCATGGGAAGGACACTTTTGGAACTGAGAACTTTTGATCTGATGAAAAAAGTTTCTGCTAGACTTTACAGCAAGGATGTAGGAACGTCCCCTCTAGCGGGGATCCGAATTTTGGATCTGACGAGGATTGTGGCCGGTCCCTATTGTACAATGATCCTCGGTGACCTTGGAGCAGAGGTCATCAAAGTGGAGCAACCAGGACACGGAGACGAGGCTCGCAATTGGGGCCCACCGTTCATCCAGTCCAGCAACCAGTCGGTATACTTCACAAGCGTGAACCGAAACAAAAAGAGCATCTGCATCGACTTGAAAAAGGGTCGGGCCATAATCGAGGAGCTGTGCAGCAAATGCGACGTCCTAGTGGAGAATTTTGTACCAACAAAACTGAACAAGATGGGCTTGGGTTACAACCAACTCAGTCAAATTGCTCCCCACTTGATTTACTGTTCCATAACTGGGTATGGCTATGACGGGCCTTACAAACAGAGACCAGGGTATGACGTCATAGCTGCATCGTTGGGTGGACTGATGCATATCACGGGACCAAAAGACGGTCCTCCTTGTAAAGTTGGGGTCCCGATGACCGACCTGGCGACAGGCTTGTACGCCCATGGAGCTATTCTCGCTGCGTTGTACCAAAGAAGCCAAACTGGTAGGGGTCAGTGGATCCAGTGTAATTTGTTGTCCACACAGATTGCAAGTTTAATCAATGTTGCGTCCAATTATTTGAATGCAAATATCAGTGCGTGTAGGTATGCTAGTCTTATTATGTATTAATGAATTGTGATTTTCTATTTTTTTGTTCGAATTACTTTCTTTTCAATTAAACTGCAAACAATGATAATGATCAATGATAACAGGTGGGGATCAGAGCACTCGAGTATTGTACCGTATCAAACTTTTGCAACCAAGGATGGGTACATGACAGTTGGCACAGGAAGTAATAGCCAGTTTGCAGACCTTATGGGCAGATTGGAATTGAAAGAACTTTTGAAGGATCGAAGGTTTGGAGACAACGCGTCGAGAGTAAGATACAGAGAGGAGTTAATACAAGTTTTGGAGAGGACGTTTGGAGAAAAGAGCAATGCGCAGTGGACAGAAGTTTTTGAGGGTGCGAGCTTTCCTTATGGACAAGTTAATTCTATAGATGAGGTGCGTGGACGGCTTATTTATCGGTTGACAATAAATTTAAACTGTAAATGTAAAATATGAATTTCATTTTGGTTAACAGGTTTTTAACGATCCACACGTGAGACATTTAGAATTGGTGAAATCGTTTGGACAGGTTAAAGTCGTAGGTCCGCCTGTGACTTATAGTTTTGCGGATAATCGGGCGAGGTCTGCGCCTCCAACTCTGGGAGAACATACTACAGAAGTTTTAACTAGTCTATTAAACTATTCTGATGAAGAAATACAAAAATTAAAGGATAATCTTGTTGTGCAATAAATAATATTTTGCATTACTGTGTTTTTAATCAAATATTTACTTTGTACAATTATTTTTATACATTTGAATTAAAACAGTTTGTGTATTTTAAGAGATAGAGTGGTTTCATTTGTTACCTCAGTTCTCCCAACGAATTCATTTTTGCTGTTCAATTTCATTTTAATATTTGAAGGCATTATTTTGAATTTTGCAGGAAGTTCCTACAGTACGTTTAAGATTACGGAAGCCCAAATCAAATAAAAAAGTACAATGGAAATCAGGAACTGTTGATAATGAAAATATGAATAAAAAGAAATCAAAATGTAAGTTCTATTCATCTTACCAATTTTGTTTCATTTTTCTTTAAGCTTTAAAAGTTTTAAACTAAGTCTTTTTTCGGTTTTAGGTTGTTGTATATATGAAAAACCCAAGAAATTCGGGGAAAGTAGTTCAGAAGACAGCGATGATGAATGCGAGCACTGTCATGGACACAAAGATGCTCATAAGAAAGTCATAAACAAGGCGGAATCGCCCGGAGGAAAAAACCATCCATAATGGTAAAGAACTTTTTATTGAACTTTCATTATAATTATTAATATGTTTAAATTAAATTAAATTTTTTTTCCAGAGAATGAGCCAACATTAAAATTGAATCTATTATCAACATCATTAAAAACTTGACCGAACGAAACCGCGTCAACTTATAAAATTCTATGAAACATTTCCAGAGAATATCAAATGTCTTTTACAGTGTTAAACATTCTAAATGAATAAGATTCTCTGTTTTCATTTCCAGCTGACAACTGTAAATATGCAATAATGATTTTTTGCACTCGTGTCCTAAGTTAGCAATTGAAAGTTTAAAACTCGTGACTTCCTAACTGGAAAATATCCGACATCTATCTAATTGATATCAATTTTGATAGTTCACCTCAAAGACTCAATCGTTAAAGTAAAAGATCATGCAAATAGTTAGCTGGGGTCTCCAAGCATAGAATATAATAATCGTTTTGCTAGATCAATTGTTCTTCCAATTACTTAATTCATTACTTAAGATCAATACGCAGTTTTCAAGCAAATCCTCATCTATTTTCAATAAAACAAAAATTAGTTTACGAAAACATTGTTACAACGCAGCGTTTTTAAGGCACCGATAAAATTAATAACAAATTATACACGAAAAGCAATTTGTATCGCTTATTGTATTACTTCGCTTTGTAAACTCTTTTTATTCGTCATTGGGAATGTATATATCGTCTTGAAACTATTTAAATTAAAATATCTTAAAAGCTGTTTTCTCTATATTGTGCAATTGATCATCACATTAACAAAATCCTCGAATCCAATTGTTATCACTCCTGTCTGGTCCAAGTCTCGCTTTTTAAAAGCCTCTGAAAAAATTGTTTCAATTACAACATCATTCTTTCAACACAATTTTTCAAATTGAAATTACAACAAATTTACCACCAACCTGTACATTTTTGGATTTGTACACACACAACAATAAAATTATCAACTGAGATACATTGTTGATCTTTTGGGTCACACTTTTTGACAACAGCTCTGTAAAATTCCGGTGAAAGAGAATAGCCCATCTGAGTCAAAGCCGCAGCCAGCTCATGTTCTTGGATGCTTCCTGAGCTGTCCTGATCAAAGTTACGAAACACAGTCAGCCAAGAATTTATGTAATTGAACAAAGCTTGGAATTCTTGAATATTGATTGTTCCTTTTTTATCTTTATCGAACATTCCTGCAAAATAAAAATATCGACATGAATTTTAATTCAAAGTTTAAAAACTGAAATTAGAAACAAAAATACTTACCAATCATTAGGCTGCAGGCTTTCTCTGAAAAATGTCCACCCTGACCATTTGCCAGGGCCGACCTTAATTCTTTAGCTGAGATTTCACCGCTGTTGTCGCGGTCAACTGTCGAAAACCATCTTTGTACATCAGGACTCACTTGCATATCCCCATCTGATCCGTACATATTTGCCTAAAAAAAAAATGTTTCATTAAATTTCGCTAAGTTATACAAATCAGATCTGAAAGTTAATCCTTTATAAAAAATAGAAGTTTTTCTTACAGGATATGCCATGGTTAATACTGAAAACCTAAATGTTCAATGACAACAGCAAAAATGCACCTACAAAAGAAAATGCAACTGTTTATCATCCAAAACACAATTGAAAAAGTTAGCCGTCTTGTACGCGCGATATTTGGTAGTGAATTGTAACTATGAACGAGAGAGACGCGATATATTGTAAAACATCAAAACAAGACTGAGACGGGGAATCCAACCTCAAAAGTGTGTCTGTAGGTAGAAACGTCAAGTTGACACCCAGAGTATGTCTAACCTAAAAAATTGTGTTCAAAGTATCCTGTAAATATAGATTTTATAAACAATTAAATTGATAAGAAAATTAAAATAAGTAATAATGAACGAAATGTTGGACGCTCATTGGTTTCACTTAGAATCTCAAGGAAACATTTACTCCATGACCAAGTTGCTGTCAAATAATGAAAGCGATAAAATTTTGGTTGCATCTTTGAAAAGGAAAATTTATTCTTGTGAATTCAGCGAGCTTAATAAACATCACTGTTTGAAGTCTGTGGTCAAGGAATTGTTGTTTACTTATTTACCAAGTAAGTTTCAGTGCAGCCATTATTTAAAATGAGTTGTTCTCATTTGTATTATGATTGTTTACCATTACAGGTGGAGCAGAAATTATTTCGTTAGACGCATACAATAATTCACAAAGCAGCATCGACGAATTTGTAATCGGTGTGACGATAATTAAACCGAGCAATGATAACACAGTAGAAAGATATTTAAATGTTTATACCGAAGTAGCAGCAGAGGGTGACGTTTCTCCTTCTTTGGAAGTCATTGGACAAAATTGTTTGATGCTTGAACTCTATTATCATCCATTTCAGCTGTATCATACCACTTTACCAACTTCCTCTGGATCAGAGGTGAATTTTAATATTCATTTTCCATTACTGACAGTTTTCTTTTCGAGATCCAAATTTATAATTCTAAATTGAATATATGCTTTTTTGACAGATCATCTGGATGATCTCTGGAAGTGATGAACGAATCCATCTCATCAGAGAAGACAAACAAAATCACTCGTATAAAGAAACATCGTTGGAAAGATTTTTCCCTGAGTTAGATAATCTGCAATCTATTGCATTGTGGATTGATATTCGTTATTACGAAAATAATAACAAGTAAAGCATATTGAATTAAATTTATTTGAACTATTCATGTTAGAAGATGACATTATTATTTTTATTTTTTAAATTTTGTTTCAGACGAATATCAGCTGCTGGTTGTGATAATGGAATAGTACTAATAGCAATAGTAGATGTTGAAACAGTTCAGATCAAAAAATTATGGAAATTGCAATATGATGATCCTGTGATAAATGTTAGAGTATTTCTGAGTGAAAATGTCATCCCTGTACCATCTTTTATAAAAACGCAAGGTCTTTTATTTTTATTTTATAATCTCATATCTTGATATTTGTTCAAAATATATTCCAGAAATAAATTTTCTACTAAAATGCTATTATATTATATGAAATTACGAATTTATAGATACGCCTCAACCAACAGATGATGTATTTAACATCTTAGTAGTTACAACAACAACGGCTGTGATTTTCAAGTATGCTATTTGAATTTAAAAAAGTATAATTTATTGAAAGGAATTATTTTACAATCTGACATCTCCTGATAGGGACATATTGAACAATGAACTCAAATCCAACGAGATGATTCCTAATAACAACGAACACAGTTATACGCATTGCTGTGTATTGGACATCAACATGGACGGTCGCAATGAAATACTCATTGGAACTTATGGAGAAAAAGTTTTAGTCTACGGCGAGACTCACGAACAAAGTTGGAAATTGATTGACTGTAAAAGTTTTGATTCTCCAATATATTCGATGTGCAATTTGGACATGACAGGAGACGGTGTTGATGAGCTCGTGGTCATGTCGCAGAGAGGCGTACATATTTTACAAGTAATTTATTTGTTAACGCTAAAATTATGTATAATATTATACAAAATAATAATGATCTCGTAATCTTTTCTTTCTAGCACAACCCTGATAAAACTGCCAAAAAGTGGAAAGAGAATTTCACGAAGTTAGTCAATGATTTGTCACTAGAATAAGTTTGTTAGAATTGTTTTTTAAATATATATTTTTGCATTGAAAAAAAAAAAAAAAAAAAAAACAAACAAACAAAAAACAAAACATGTTTGATTATTGAATAAAAAATCATCTGTAATTTATCATTTTGAATTTTCGCGCTTTTGAACGAAAGTAACACCAGCACCATCTATGAACCGTTCGAATCAACGATCGGTAACTTAATTCCATTACCCAAACAACACGTATACATATGGGAAACACCACAAACTGAGAGATGATGTGTTCGCGCGTCGCCGTATTTAATGTGAGTTTCGTAATTTCTATCAAAAAAAGGAAATAATACATAAAGGTGTACTATAATCACACACAACAATTCTTAGGCACTGGCCTAGCCGGACATTTTGTAAACTCTCACATTGCACGCTCAGGTACTTGGTGTTAAAAATTATAATTTTTCTTTACTCCTTAATCATCTAAACAATCATAATATCATTTCATTAAATTGAAATAACACTTGATAACAATCATAACAATAACCGTTCGTCAATGAAAAAAATCGTATCGTCAAAGCATGTCTAAAAACTTGTCTCAACGAATTACAGAGGTTTGTTTTGGATCCTTTTCCGGCAACGCATAACCTTAAAAAGCTTAGAATTCTTGGTAACATCTATGTGGCAACAAATTAGATGACATTTTGTGTCAAGCGTTTAATAATATTTGTGTCATTTTTTCATCGATCAAAGAATGCACCAATGAAGTGTCATTCTTTGTTTATGTTCCTACTAAAATAATACTTTAATGCTTCTAAATTGAGAGATTTATTTGAAATTGATACCCACAATAATATTATCAACAATGATGACGTACATCTTGAGGACAATCAATTAACAGTTTCTTGATATGTTTATTTTTAGACCACAGTTTGTTCGTTCTCAAAAACAAAAGAAGACCACTGAAAATGGAAGGCCAAAAAGAAGTTAAAACCGAATCGACTCTGCTGTTGGGAGAAATTCCGGCCAACAGTGTACCGGAGGAAATTGTCCCGGATTCAAGGTTACTTGAAACCGAAGAAACTAACGAAGACATAAAATCCAAATTGTCACATGTGAAAGAATTATTAAATATGAGTGACGTCCAGGTCAACGGCGGTTCAGAGAATAGTGTCCCAGAAAAGGAAAGCGAGGTGGTGGCTCCAATTGATATCAAAAATGAACTGGCAACTACCGAACTGGACCAAAATAAGCAGCAAGATGAAAACAAAGAGAATACAGAGCACCTTGAACAGCAAGAGAAATCTGTAAGTGGGGTGGAAGAAGAATCGGTTGACAGTAGTTTGAATAAAGAAAATGGAGAACATTCTACACATGAGGAGGAGTCGAAAAATGAGAGCTGCGATTCGGTGTCAAACTCACTGGCTCAAATGGAAGAGGATGCGACGGAAGAGGAAGACGTGACTGTTGAAAATATATTGAGTTTTAACGAAAACAGTGAGATTGAAAAAGAAGTGTCAAAGTCGCCCTGCAATGGAGAAGACGAGAAACAAGAAGAGTCACCGATAGCCAAATTCGGTAGCATTGAAGTTGTACACGTAGAGAAAGTTTATGAAGAAGGCGAAAATTATAGCAATGCAGAAGAATTGTCTCAGATGGAAGAAGAGTTGGATGAAAGTGCGGAGCCCGTTGTTGAAAAGCAGAAAAGCATGATTCAGGACATCTTCGATGACTGGCAGGACGAGATGGTCGAGGAAGAGATGAGTTCCAAGTCAACGGACGCAGTTGAATTGGAGTTGAAAAGTTTGATGGATGATGGCAAGTCCACGAAGGATGACGTAGAGACAAGACTGATTACGATAGAGGTTTTGGAAGAGGGCCAACAGTTTGACGGAGAATCAGACAAAGGAGACGACGGGAAGAAGAATTGCGACGATGATCCAGCGAGCAAATCATGCGGTGAGATCGTTGCTAGTTTGCTCAAGGATGGTTCGTTGCCAGTGAAGACGACGATGGGTTTGTTGAATCCACCGTCGGATAGTAAGGGATCTGGCAAGGTACAGACGAAAAGTCGATTATTGACCGGACAGTTATCCTCGCCTGCAGTCGCACAGGTGATGAAGGAGAGGATCAGAGAGAAACAGAAAAGTCTGGAACCTCCGGTCGGATTGGATGTGATGTTCGTGAAGAAGCTTACCCAAAGATTGTCCTCCAAATTGGCGGCTGTTCCACCGGCAGATATCTCAGCGGTTGAAAAGGATCAGAATAAGGAATCTGATAATAAAGAGCTGTTGGCTATCTTGGAGGGTGAACCGGACCCTGATTGGTCGAACATAAAATCGTCCTCTGAGGAGGAATCAAATAACAAACCGAGCAATCAACTGGAACGAGAGATTGCGCTGAAACAGTTGTTGGAATTGCCTGGAACACCTACGAAGAGGAGGAGAAAAACGAAAACGAAAAATTCAGATGAGGAGGAGAATGAAAAAGAGGAGAAAGCCAAACCGAGCGAAGAGGCGAAAGTTGTAAAGGAAACTAAGGACGAAACGGTTTCGTCACCTTCGACGGAAAGCAGAGCCGGGAGAAAACGCAAGTTGACGGAAAAAGGCCGAGTACACGAAGAGAACTCGAACATCAAACGACAAAAGTTGACCAAGGTAAAAACACCAGAATTACCGAAGAAAACTGACCTTAAGACAAAGAAATCGGAGGAAAAATCACCACCGAAGAAGTCAGAAGAGAAATCGATCCCAAAGAAAACAGAAGAAAAGCCGACGCCGAAGAAGTCGGAGGAGAAATCAACAAGTACGGAGAGTGCGAAAAAGAAAGATAACGAGACAGAAAAAAGCGAAGAAAAAGAGGAAGTAAAGAGTACAGAAAAGAAGAATGAGAAGAAGACAGAGAAGAGCGAAGAACAGAAGTCGACAAAAACAAAACCAATGGTGAAGAAAAAAGTGAAGCCCGGTAGGTCGAAAGAGCTTGAGAAATTGCTCCAGGATGAGGGAGTGGTCAACATCTTGTACGACGTGGAACAAGGCGACCGAACACGAAGACTCGTCCCAATCACGAAGACCCACGCAAAGTGGCAGGACATGGAGAAAGCTGAGCAGGAACTGCGAAAACGACAAGAAATGGTCCGCGAGGCTGTTTTCAGTTCGAGCAGTGCTTCATCCAGGCCGAAACGTACTGTTCAGAATGAGAAGCCCGAAAAGGGCACCAAGAAAACGGCGAAGAAGATCAAACCGTTGATGCTGTCGAACGAACTCGTCGCACCACCGACGGCGCAACGTAACGCTGCTGAAGAGTCGGTTATTTTCCGTCGGCACTCAACGAGTTCTTATTCCAGTGCTCCTGGAAGTCCGAGGATATTTGTTCACGACCACGAGAATGTCGAAGGCAAAAAAAATGTGAAGAGAAAAATTGAGAGAGTTGTAACTCAGCCGCTTGAGAGTCGAGATTCAACGGACGAGAGCGAGGACGAAAAGGAGAAGAAGAAGGCGCGGAAAAGTCCCTTGATCACGAGGAAGCGAAGTAGGGACACTCTGAAAAGTACAAAACTTTCGGATAGCAGTGACAGTGATCTTAAGAAGAAGGACCAGGATGTTTTAAGCGTGGTCTTGGCTGAAGCTGCTACCGCTCTTTCTAGTGATACAAACAGCTCTAAGAAAACTAGAGGTTTGCAAGCGATTCATAGTTTAGCTTACTTTTGTTCGTTTCAAATAATTTGTATTAACCCTTGTTTTGTTTTACAGCGAGTACAAGCAGATCCAGCGACGATTCAATATTCAGCAACAAGGAGATCAACGTGCGCCGTTGTGGCAAACTTGTTCAACTTATTTTAACACCTTCGTCTTCGTCGAAGTTGAGAAATGGCATCACACTGCAGGTAATAAAGATTTAATTCGATGATTGGTTCCGAATGATTTTAGATAATCAATAATATTTTTTTTCATTTTTATTGCAGGCGATGAAAGAATTTTGCCAAGTCCTGTCAATATTGAAAACAGACAATGATTGTCATGGAGTTATTTTAACGTCAACGGGCACGAGCTTTTGCGAAGGTTTAGATATTGAATCTCTTCTACAAGAAGATAAGGGAGAGAGGCGTAAAAATGCAGAAAAATTGGCCAGCGGAGTCAAGTATGTATTACAACATCAGTCGGAGCAGTTGAGGCAATGGCGACACTCGAATAAATTTGCTTATTGTAATTAACTTTAATTACATTTATTTACAGAGATTTCATCTCGAGCTTAGCCAATTTCAATAAACCCATTGTTGCTGGTGTACAAGGAGATGCTGTTGGTTTGGGTGTAACCATGTTATTGCTCTTTGATCTGGTGATTGCCAGTGATAAAGCAACGTTTAGCACACCTTATGGCAAACTTGGTCAGATTCCAGAGGGACTATCAATTCTTACCTTGTCGCATACCTTAGGAGCTACTTTTGTAAGTTTAATGACATCAATTTCGTAGCATGAAAGCAACGAACGAGAACTAACCAAATGATAATTCATTAAACTAATTAAATAATTAATTGAACTCAATTGGAATGATTTCTTGAATACGTGTTGTTTCAGACAAATGAATTATTGATTGGAGGAAGGACCATGACTGCAAACGAGGCTCTGACTGCGGGACTTGTGTCAAGGATTTTGTGGCCTGACAGATTTCAAGCGGAATTGTTCACCTCGTTGAAATCAATGAGCGAACATTCGATGCAGGTAGGAATAAGCAAACAATTGATTTGCATAAATACATTTTATTTTTACAATTTTATTCAAGTTTGTTTATAACAATATGCCATGTAAGCCGGTCCGGTGTAAAGCAGCTCCTGCACATTGACAACAGACTTGTTTTTAAAGATGCATAAATTTTCCCTCGGGCAAGTGCAGCGATAATAGATGGAAAACATATCAGCCCTTGCGTAACCACAAAAATCTTGAGTTTCACACAACCGTTGCTGAAAAATGCAAGTAGAATTAAAAAAAAATCAAAATTCAAATGTACATTAGATGTTAGCAAACACTTCGGTTACCCTTATACACTGAAAGGCCTGAAAGAGTTGATCATTGTCATCGAAAACGAACTTTTGCAGTCTCCAGTAATGTGTGCTTGGACAAACGCACATCGTCAATACCTTATGAGGAATCATGTAGGTATTGTTCACGTCGCCTTTGCCACTGATCACTATTGCCGTTTGTTTTTGCTTACAAACGGGTACATTTTTCATCGGGCTACAATGCTAAAATCAGTTACAGACAATTGTAATAAACTCTTGTTAATTAATTGTTTTCAGTAATTGTCAATGGTACCTTTAAGATGGATCTGTTGTTCATTTTCATGGATAATGTTTTCTGTTCGGATCTGTTGGGAGACCAAGAACACTCATGTCCGTTGGGACACCTGCATAGTCGTTCTACAAGAAGAGGCATCCAAAATCGATCGTACACTATGTTACAAGCTTCATTGTCTTCACATTCCAGTAGCCCTTTTTCGCCTCCTATCTGACAGTCAATCGTTTAATTATTGATTAGCACACTCAAATTGAATGGTCAACAAACCGCGGCCACTTACATCATTTCTATATCTGAAAACAATTCCGTTCGATTTGCTATAGATCTCAATGTACTTAGCATCAATTTCACAAGCAAACAGAATAATGGCGAAGAAATTGACAATCGTGACTAAAACGAGATGCATGGTTTTCACACCAAACGCTAAATTCGTTCTAAGCACACTTGTCCAGCCTGCTCCGAACACCTACATTCGCATCTTTTATTATGCCCGTGTTTGATTCGACACCCACCCAATATCATCCTATTCGTCACTTTAACATTAATATTCATACCTTTGCGTCCACTATCCGCGTGCTGACAAACCGCGTTTATTTCTGATTTAAAAATATCTTTCATCAATAGCTCGTGTGAGGTCCATAAAATATTCATGGTGAAATATTTTTGTTACAGTCTATGGAGGCTACCAAATCGTTACTACGTTCCAAACTGCGCGAAAATTTGGACCAAGCTTTGACTACTGAGAGCAAACTTCTCATCCAGCATTGGTGTTCCGACGAGTGCCAAGAAAGGATCAAAATTTACCTTGATGAGCAAATTCAGTAATCGAATTGTACTCTATTTGCACTCACAAGATAAGTTATTGTAAATTTTGTTATCATTTTTTTCCACACGATTCGCCAAATTTTTTCTGTTTCAGATCCAAGTTTCTTTTTAAACCTCTAGATTTATTGTTTCTTTTTTTTTTAAGATGAATGTTTTTTTCACATATTGACGGGAAATATATATTTGTTTTTGTTAAGAGAGCTTGGCAATTAAAAGGAATTTGTGTTTGTTTTTATCAGAATAAATTTAATCGAAATTTATTCATCAGAGTTGTTTCAAGTTATGATATTTTTTTATGTTTTTGAAAAATTATTTCTTATTGCAAACTGATATGTGTTTAAGACATCAGAAATTCGACTGTATGAAGAGATATTGAATCGACAGATTTTTTGAAATAGATTTTTGTTTCAATCAGTTTTCTTCTTAAGAAAAAAGTTGAATGATATGAAAGAATGAAAGCAATTTTCCGTTGTTATGAATTTTGTAAAAAGTAAAAGAATCATCAATTGATGATATTAAGTTAAAGGGGACAAGCGTTATTTAATAAGGCAGACTTATTTCATTTTGACCATTTAATAATGTCTCTGAAAAAATATCTGAAAAATGAATTAAAAAACAGGTGTGATGAATTATAGATTTATTCTAGTTGCAGATTATTGGTTAATATTACGGTTATAAAATTATTGAGATATGTTTTGAATGATAAATACTAATAAATCAGTGGAAAAAAAACTCGACACAATTGTCAAGGGAATTTCGTTTCTCTATCGTAAAGTTGTATTTATGAAAAAATTTAAAATTAACCCACTAATTGTCGATAAAGTGAAACAAGCACTCTTGCCAAAAAAATTTGCAAGATTGCTAAATGATTGACTAGCGAAATTCTCTGAAAACACAAAGAAAAATGTACTATTTTAATATACAATATATAATTTAGTATCGACAAAGAATAAGATTCTGTGGATAATTTGTTTGTTCTTTTTTGTTTAAATAATAATGTGAAGAACACTAAAGAGTAAATTTATGTAATAAAATTCGAACAACACGAGTAATTTTTTTTAATTATAATAATTTTTTTATTTATAATCAATGCACTTACATATTTGTGAAAAGGTATAGATTTGCATGATTTCATACATCGTTAGTTAGACTTTTTCATCACATTTATACATGTATTTCAAACAAAATGATAGTGAATATAAATATATTTCAATCTAATCAGTTATTAATTGATTAAAAAATCAACAAAAATGTATAACGTTTTTATTTTAAACTATATAATGTACATAAAATCAACAGTCGCAAAATGAAAAAAGAGAGCTATGCTTCAACAACAAGCAGGTATATGTACATATAATACGCAATAGTTCGTACAATCGATTCGAATTTATAAATATAAAAAATTCAAAAATCAAGCAATATTTTATATTACAATTAATCATTACATTTTTGTATGATTAGACTAGCATGCATAATAATTGATATCTCTGGTTTTTTAGGCAATAAATAATGGCCAAGACATTATTGAAACAGCAGATTTGAAGTCGCTTCTATCGTAAGAAAGAAGAATTGAACAAAGTAAAGCCTCACATTTTTCATTGTAAAATAGAAAAATCTGCAACCAATTATATACAATACAAAAAACGTCAATACGTATGCGTAATATAAGTACTTCAAACATCAAAGAGTTCATTCAAAGTTTATATATTAATCTATTAAATGTTATTATTAAAAAAATGTGGAACTAAATTTTTATTTAATAATCAATCACTGAAATATTCTGTGATTGTAAATTTCAGAGTATTTACTCTTAAATGGCTTATTCTTGTTTGATAATATGACTCTTATATCACTAATCGTATTATCGTTATATTAGTACATTTTAAATCTAATTGAAAAGCACCGCTATCATAGCAAAAAGTTTTGCTTATATGATTTTGTATATCGTTGACGGCATCTGATTTGTTATGAATCAAACTTTTCAAGTCACCAAATTTACAGCTTTCATCTCTCGGAAAAAACACAACAGAGTATAATTTTTTCACTCTTTAACGTAGACTAGAAGATTGAGTTATTCTGCAGGAATATGAAAACGTAATATTTTACTATAAACCTACATCCGTTTGTGTAATAAATACAATTGAGAGATTTGATATCATATGAGACATTATGCAATCAATGTTAGGAATTTCATTACAACCAAATTATTAACAATCAATGAGTGGAATTTAATCTCCGTGATAATCAAATATATATTATATCAAATCTCAAGTGTCAAATCTCTCCCCTATTCAAGCACTTTAAGATATAAATAATAATTCTATAAAAATATTAAAAATCCTAATAAAAAATTCATCTTAACAATAATCATCAGAAATATGAACATTTTCTAGATCAATTAGTTCGTATAATTTCTTCTTAAAAATGCAAATTTAGCTAAAAAAATTTGCTTCAAAAGTTAACGTAGCAGCGTTCGCTAATTCTAAATAAAATCAAAAATGATGTCTATATACAATGTAAAGTATGCAATGCTATAATCTTTACATATAAATATGCTCTATGAAATTATAATTTAATAATAATATAATTTATCCATCAGTGATGAGTATAAAGCTACACGTTGTAGAATAACAAATATCTCCACTTAGATATGACGCTTGATGTTGAATTGAACTGATCGTGGACCAGACAAAGTGTAATTATTCGTCACTTTCAGCATAATCATCACTGTCCCCACTATCGTAATGTGTCATTTTTTTATGATTTATGGAAGACGTTCTTTCAGAATATTCGCTTTCGTTGGCTTGCTCAGATTCCACAGGATCAACAGCGCCATTAGATGAGTAACTATCATTTGAAGGCTGGTAAATTCTGCGCACAAATTTGTTTGTGTGTTTTTCTTTTTTGTGATAAAATAAGAGGCAAATTTAGACAATGATACTTACAAATTATCATTCTGTTCGTTTCCACTTTCCTCGGCAACCAGCAACTCATATTCTTCAGCTGCAAATCTGTCCCAGTCTGAGAGCTAAAAATAAGAACAACTTTTATAAGCGTTTGTTCTGATAAAATGTATAACACTGTGTGGAATCTTGATGAAAGAAGAAAAAAATGGAGTACCTCATGACCATCCGCATCGTGATCTCTTGCTGAAGCAAAAGGATCTCGTTGTTCATGATCTAGATATTTTTCCACATTGAAGAATGTGTCAAAAAATATTGCTGTCATTTTACATTTTTTCAAATCGCTCAGCGATATTTTCCCAGGCACGGCTGGGTGGATCATATCGAGCATCTGAAAATTATATGATACCATTAATCAATCGCTCAAAAATGAAAAAAATTAATGATAAATTAATTCAATGGATACCTGGCATAAACAGTCTTCAAATGGCAAGGTCTCGATGGCAATCACTTCCATTCGGTGAAGCTGTTCTTCATAAAAGTATTCAAGTTCGTACATTGATAAATAACCGTCCCCATCCAAATCCATACACCTGGTAGACAAATATGAATGTTTTAAATAAGATAAATTTAAATAAGATTTTTTTTTCTGACAAATTGAAACGAATTTTTTACCTGAACCAGTACTCAATAGCGGTTGGATGATTTTTATCCTCCTCGCTAAGTAAAAACCAGACAAACTCTGTGTAACTCATTTTGTTTTCACTTTCTTGTTTCCTATTTGTATTTATTCCTCGGCTTACTGCCCCGCTGAATATTCTATCAATTATTCTTGATGACAAGGCTGAAAACAAATTTTGATCGGATGACACGACAATTCGTATTTTCCTTGAATAGAAATGTCTATAAAAGAAGACAAATACATACCATAATCGTTATGTCTTGTAAGATCCGCTTTGTCAATGAAAAGATCATGATCACGATCCAGTTCCCAAAATTTACAATAAATCACATAAAAGTGCTCGTAACTAAAATAGTTAGTGACTTGATTGATGTCCTCCTCGTGATCCAAAATACTAATTACAGACAAAAAGTTGCTCCTTCGCAATTCTGACAATGTGATCTTGCCGCTCCAACTTCTATTTACGCAATAGAATATCCTTGCAATTACCTGAATGAAAACAATTCACCACATTTTTCACATCATATTAATTATTTTATCCTGTATCATCTATTTTACAATGTAACGTCTTTGTAATTACCGTGTGCACGTAACGCGAATGGAATTCGGTAGCTTCTTTCAAGAACGTCAACCCGGGATGAGTTTCTACAACATCTTGAACTAGCGGAAATAAATCTTCCGGAAAGATGCATTCTCTTGCTCCTTTTGTGCAAATTTTGATGAATTTACTAGCAGCATCATGATGAGTTTTCACTAATCTAAAAATGTACCATGTTCACATGAATTTGTTGGTTTTCTTTACATCCATTCATTTTTGCTCATTTTTATATCAATTTCTTACTCTTTCCAGTATTCCAAAAACGTGTTCATCTCGACGTATCCTTTCTGATCTCCGTTGACTGCTAAGAATAATGGCACTTTCCAATATAATGGCAATTCGCAAGCCTATAAAAATTAATTCACACATCAAGTTCACTTTCAAGTTGGAGATCAAATAATAATTACAAGAATTATAACAGTGATCTAACCGCTGTGATAGTATGAAACTGTCCCCTCGTAGCCTGATGATTAGGAAGACTCTGAAAAGCGCCAGTGATTCGGGCGATTGTATTTTCAATTTGCGAATGTAACGCTGGTTTTCCTCTCGGGAAATAGAACCTGCAACATTCAGTAATAAATTGAACAAAATACATTTTGAACGTTCACAAATACTGCAAAGGGTAAATGTTTGCATACCTAGGTATGTGAACGCTTTTATTACTTTTCACATGTCTTTGTAAAGTTGTATGCGGTGGCAGAAGCGGTTTGTCCTTGCTGTCAGAAGGATAAATTTGTGACTTACTCTCCGACTCAACGTTATTCGTCCAATTTCTACCGCCAGGTTGTCTGGGGGACCGTTTGTCCAGGAACAATTCGCTCGGACATTTTTCAAAGATCATCACCCTCTCAGCAACAGAACCTCTGGTGAGAAAAGGCCGAACAGGATTGCTGAACGTGCCGGACGATGAAATGGCAGCCGATCTGATATGCTGCTTCTGCTGGACCGTGAGTTCCGGATGCGGAACGACTTCAAGTTTAGGTTTCACAGCATTCACCCTAGGACCCCAACGGGAACTCACGCAACTGTCCTTTTCATTCTTGGCAATTTTGCAGCTATCCACCTCGTCCACGTCCTTTTGAACCTTGTCCTTCACGGTTGCCAAATTCTTCACCGCTGTCAAGCTCTTCACCAGTCCACCTCGGTTCTCGTATTTCATCGTCTCTTTGTGATTCGTTATTAGACTGCTTTTCTGCTGAGATTCAGGCTTAACCTTGTCTTGAGTCTTATCCAGGCTGTCAACCGGCAGAACCAACCCGGTCTTGAGCGCGTCTATCAGTCGCTTTTCCTCGCGAGCTACCTGGTCCAGATAACTCGAATCAACAGTGCAATTATCCTTCTCCACCTTACAACCCTCGACGCTCCCATTACTAGTTTTGTTGAGCAACTTGTTCTTCAGTGGCCAAGTTCCAACCTGCGTAACAACAGGACTCTGATTGTTCAACACCTCTTTCTTATTATTGTTGCCAACTCCAAACCCCTGGGTCTCAATCGTCTCCGCGAAGATTTGATTGTGAGCCTTGATCGCGCTCGGCCTGTTCTTAATCTGCGACAGCTTGTTGGTGAACGCGGTCGAGCCGTTGGAATTCAAAAAGCTATTCACAGGTGCCTTTTGGTTGCGCAACTGCGGCCCGTAGACGCTTTTGTGATCGTTCGCATTCTGCAAAATGTTGTTCTCAAATTTCTGCAGCGCGAATTGTATCGACGAGGGCAGGTGCTTGATGCTGCTCGACTTGTTAGAAGTCGCTGCAGCCGCGGCGATCCGCGCCTTGTCCTCCACCACGAAGTCGCTCACTAGCTTCTCCAGGTGATCGGGACTCTGGACCAAGAGATCCTTGACGTTGCTGCTCGTGGAGGACGAAAATTTGTCCAACGTATTGGAAGCCGCGTGACATTTCAGGATCTCGCTGGGAGCCAAGCCACGACTCTTCCATGACTGATAGATGGCCTCGGCGTGGTCGCTGATCTGCTTTGCGATCGCCGCGATGTCCTCGTCGCCGGAATTCTCCCCGTGGGGGAACTGACTCCTCAGCTCGTGCTTGGCCGTTGCAGCCATCCTGGCGGCGAAGAAGGGATGGTTCCGAGCTATCAGGTAAGAAACGGCGGTGAGCTCAGCCGTGGGGTCCAACTCCAGCTGGACAAAATTTGGCCTCTCGCTCAGCGGCACCACGTTCACCGGGATGGCATAGCCCAAGTGTACTGCCTGGCAATCAACCTTCCGTCGACTCTCGTCTCGCAGCAGGCACGCGTTGAGATCGGGAAAGTGAACGACCCGGGAAGGTCGGGGGTCGACCGTCGCTGGCACAAATGACTCACGACGCTGATACAACAGCGTTTGCAAGGGCTCGCACGCCGATGGCATAGTTCTCAAACCACCTGGTCCGAAATCCTCCAACTTTTCGTCCGCTCCGGTGAGTCGTCAATCTCCATGCCCGCAAGTCTCTCAGCAAGACGCCAACTGAAATAATAAAAACAGTTGCCAAAGTTACAGCCATTTTGTTTTGTAAAAATGGTTGTAATACTCTTATTTTCTTGAACAATATCCATCGAAGTAAC
Source organism: Trissolcus brochymenae (assembly GCA_030523145.1). Classification (NCBI taxonomy): domain Eukaryota; kingdom Metazoa; phylum Arthropoda; class Insecta; order Hymenoptera; family Scelionidae; genus Trissolcus; species Trissolcus brochymenae. The sequence continues at coordinate 47,715 of JAQQRF010000027.1, read as the reverse complement.
TTTTTGACACCGAAAATGAAAAGAGTGCAAAATTTTACATAGAAATGTGCCCTCACACTTGATTTTTTAGACGAAACCTCAAAACTTCCAAAAACGAATTTTGAGTTTTTTAAGGTTATGTGACGATTTTTTTTTTTATTTTTGATAGTTCAGAACATCGCCTTGTGGGTACTCTAATGAGAGCACTTATCGCCCTCTACAAGATGGCATGATCAGTTTCTCATCTTGTTTAGTTTGTGACTGATTATTTTGCGCGTTTTGTTTGATCGGTCTACATGATTTCGTTCAACGATCACACCTCATAGGGAACATTTTTTTCATCTTGAAGGTTTAATTCCATTCTTAAACAAAAAAATGTTTAGAGTAGTTGGCGGCGCCACAGAACTTGACTCGATCCACGCAGCCGATATAATTTGTTTGCTCGGATGGTTTCGTGGGGCATCGCCCATACTCGTCTAGGTCTAAGAATACCACGGCCAGCCATATTTGGCAATGCGATTCAAAATGACAACTATTCCATTGCGATAGAATATGAAGCAACCGCAAAAAAATATTACCTTCCGATAATGACAATGCTCTCGTCTATTTCGACCGGTCGAACTGACTATATAGATTTTAAATCATTTTTAACCAGAGGCTATGAGAGCACGCGGTGCGCTGACCGCCGCGTCGCGATTTGTTGACATCGCATTGGACAGTTATAATTAATTTTTATCGGCTTGTCAGAAGGACACATTTTTTATGCCTGATAAGAATTTATAATATTAAAAACAGGCGACACAATTTTTTGTACATTGTTCGCACCACGAGATTTGTTGAATATTATATGAGCTGAACAGCTGATTTGTCAAAATGGAATAGAAGTTGGGTTTTCGCGTGGGAGAAACATGCCTCGGCCCACAATTTCTTATCCATGATTTTATTCGACTTGAAGATGTGAGGATGCTGATTGCGCCATGAGAATATATCCTTCCAACTTGTTTGATTCTGAACAAAATTAATAACAAAAAGAAAAACAAAGAACAAGCAATCATACGAGAAACAACAAACTGAAATCTGTCCCTAAATGAGTGTACAATTTGTAATGTAAGCATCTTGGTAACTCAAACGAGATTGCTTTTTTATTGGATCAAAAATGTCCGTTCGACCTTTCACCGTTAATGATGCATTTGATTTTCAATCTTCTCTAACACCACTTTCTTAATTGGATTTATAGGCCGGGCTCCTTGAATCCATAAGGGAGTGGAGAACAGTTAAAAATGATAACCAGACGTCATGGCAATTTGAGGTCTGAATTTAATGTCAGTTTTGAATTCAAAGAAAGAGAGAGAGCGAAAAAAAGGAACAGAGAAAAAAAAAAGATGTGACGAGTGGGGCTTATTATTATTACAGCCTTGATGGGTACTCGAGCTTTACATGAGATGTATATGTTAAAAGAATCTTTCTTTCTCCTTTAACCTTCGTGCAAATTTATACGAGTGCTCTCCTTTTTCATCACAGAATCAAATGTTACGTGGGTGTCTGAACGTCCCAACGCAAAAAGTCTGCAAAACAGAATATCGTTTACTTCACTTAACTCTCATTAAACCATCAACTTGTTTCTTTTCTCTCTCCTCTCTCTCTCTCTTTCTCCACTGCAAAATAATCCGACACTTTTGTGTGTGCCAGTTATATTGTTAATACATTTTTCAACCGGACGAAATGTTACGACTTTTGCGAATCATTCACCCTGCAACAATGATTTCTATTTTAGGTGGAAGCGAGAGCAATGTTTACAGATTATGTAACCACGATACATGTGCGAATTAAAAATGTAGATTGTGGACGATACACAAAAGGTGTGAAATTCGTCCAGTGAAAGTGAATGCGAAGCTGACTGCATATACTCACTCGGTTGTGTATTACAGGGGGGTATCAAATAATTTATTGACAGGAGGACGAGACGAGCGAGCACAATGGTTGGAACGAGCTGAAAGGATTGTTGACTACGTGCTGAGATGTCCGGCAAAAGGAACACATTCGCTGGCGTTGTTGGTACGTTGACCCACACGATCTGGCTGCCTGCCTTTGGCCTGCCCTGTCACACCAACCAAAAATAATCTCGCGCTTGGTTCACGCGAGCAATCGCGCCCCGACAAACTTTGCAGTCAAACTGAAGTGAACTCAAAATAAACACGATAGCCGATAGCGCCAACAGCAGCACACACCGAGAGCAGCCAGCGACGTGCGATGACCACATAACTTCAACACATGCTGCGCTCACTTTGCTCCCCTCGTGCCTATGCGCCTGCGCGTAGACCAATACTCTCTCATAGACCATCGAACGTTTTCTTCTATCTGTATTCAATCCCTGTCCATCAGGAGTTCAAATCTTCAAAATTGCTTATTCAACAAACACAAGATTCAGTTTCATTTGGTTTTCAAATGGAGTTTTATTTTAAACAATTTATATTAAAAACAAAAAACAGGAGACCTGTTTTTTTTTTTGTTTTAATAATATTGTTTTGTTTTTGCGTGTAATTTACAATTTGATTGGTTCAGTTGATTTATAATTTGCAGTAACTTTTGACGAGAGTTCGTAACAAATCTTTTTGTTCGCTCGTGAAGAATGGCCAGAGCTCGCGTTCCATCTCTAAAAGGGCGTCATACTCTTCCGTCTGACACGCCAGTATCAGAGACTGAATCAGTATCACTTCGTCACTGCTGACCGCTGCAGACTCTGCGCAAAAATTGATACAATTTAAAATAGAGAAGTTGAGAGAATTCAAGCTTATTCATCGTGAAATTTAATATTGTGTTACCAATTGACGAGGCCTGTTTCTCGTCTGATAACGTTGACTCTTTTGAAAACCTTTGCAATAATTCGCTTTGGTAAGCTGTTAAACATTTCGTTGTCGGTCGAAGAGTTAATAGTAAAAGAATGCTAGTTATTTCGGCGCTGCAAATATAAATGTTGTTCTTAATTTGAAAGGACAAATTGAAATTGGAAAATACAAAAGTTTTTAACGAACTTGTAAAGGATATCCTTGTAATATGTTGCAGGATTCGATGGATATTTTTCTCTGATTAATAAAATTAAATCAGTCAAAATTTCTAAAGCCCCATGATGATCATCTGAAATTATAGCCAAAAGATAAATAAAAAGTTGAAACTAAAATTGATAATTAGATTTAGAATTTATATTTAGTGACGAAAAAAAAAAGATGATTACCTCCTTGAATCAAAAAAGAAACCAACAATTTTATAGCTGGAATAAAAGTCGCCTTTCCGTCTGCGGGACGTAGTGTCCTGATACTGTCAGGCGATGATCCTAATGACTTGGCTAACTCAACTGCAAAAATAGGGCCAAGCGCAGAATACCCTTCCATGTCTTGAGACAGATTTATAACTTGATCACATATATCACTGGCTGCCTAAAATTCAAGATTCGATTATTTTATTACTGTTATTCATTTTTTTTTTACAGAGACTTCAAGTTTCGATTTTTCAATTCCAAAAATTTACCTGGAAATTTTCATTGCCAACAGATGGACAACCAACTTTTATAAAATTTTTTTCAATGCTGATGTATTTTCGGCCGGCTTTTATCAGATAATAAATTTGTCGCTGTTTGTCTTTTAATAATTCCTGACACTTGGCGGCGTGCAACCAACATAAAGCTGCATATTGGGGATTCCCAGCTACGTCACATTCTTCAGCAAGAGAACCTGCAAAATAATATTTGCCAATTGACTAAAATTCGCAATTAAAAAAGAAAATTAGACACGAGATTGCCCTTTTGTAAAATAGCTTACAGTATTCGTCGGAAACTTCAAAGATGTTTGGTTTTTTGAGAAACCTCCTGAAACAGTAAATAAGATTGTTGAGTTAATTCGTTTTGATGTAATTATAAATGATTAATGAACAATTAACAGTAGAATGTCTCACTCACTTTTTCAATTTGTTAGTTGTAGAGTTGAATTTGTAAATAAAACGGTCAACGCACTCCTCCTTTTTCTTATCCCCAAAAGAAAACATCCTGATTATATCATTAGATAAGATATAATCAAAATATCAAAACATCAGATGATCATCATCGTTGCTCCGAAATTTGTCAATTAAATCCTGATAAAATTTGGCCTTGTATACAGCAGAACTCGTTATGTTATCCTATAAAATGTTGATTTACTATATTATTTTGTACTCAAACAAATGTTGTTTAAAACATTTCATTAAAATAAATATGAAATGTTGATATTACCATTTACTATGTCTGATCGCTCTTAGATGTTCTAAGATTTCGAGGTTTCTCAGATGGATTTTTTAATTTGTTGTTGGCTTTTTTTATTGTTTATGGAGGATTAGAAACTCCTCCGTACGCCAAGGCTGCAATCAGACAAATCAAGGTCAATTGTTGTTTTTCAATTATTATTTCCAGTTAACTCATCACAGTAGATCAAGTAGTAGATATAGTAAAAAAAAAACACTCATAATTAAAAGACATCGAATAAGAATGTTGAAATTAAACAAATTGAATAAAGGAATAGAAAAGCAGCTTTACTGTGTTTTTTCAGTTTTATATCATCCAGGAAATGAGTTGAATACAACAATCAAGTTTGACATTTCTGCATCACAAAAATATGTCAGTTCTTTTTTGGTTAAGGTATGTTGTTATTTGTAGGTTAGGTTAGAGGACAGGTGACAGATATATATATATATATATATATATATATAGATGATTTGGAGCAGTGGGGGTTGTTAAAATCGAGTCTCGCCAGTCAATATATGAAATTAATACATTAAATACAAAAAATTGTTTAAAAATATTGAGACACATAAACGTGGCATTTAAAAAAAATCATTGTAGAAAAAATCCTCCAACATAAATATAACATATCAAAGAATTGAAACCAAAGACCTAAATTAGAAAATACTGACACCAAAATGAGAATAAGATTTTGAAAAATACATAATACAAAGGTACAGGAGTAACAATGTCATTGAAAAAAATCTCGCTTCCAACGTAGGTAATATTTATTACATTTTTTTCGTCATAAGAAAAAGGAAAAGAAACTATACTGAAACTCAAACTGAAATTTGTACAAAACGTTACTAAAATATAAATGCAGCTGAGTAATTAATCATTGTTTATAAGAAAAAAAAACGTCACATACTTCATATCTTGTCTCTAAAAATCATTCGACACAATTCTCATAGTTAAGTATATTTTTGTTTTTTTTTTTTCTGCTTGTATTATTAACAACCGACTTATCTACACTGTCATACATATACGTATTTATTATCCATACAACAGACGAAAAATAGAAAAAGGTTTACTGCGAAGTTGGTTGATAAGAATAAGCAGCGTACTGATTGGGTGGGGCCGAGGCCTGAGGCCCTGGGGGCGGGGGCGGCATGTGGCCGGCAGAGGGCCTCGGTGGGTACTGCAAGTACCCCTGTCCTGAGGGCTGGACATAATTCTGTGGCGGGTACTGCGGATGCGCATAATGTTGAGCTCCTTGGGACGAGTGCGGCGAGTAGACCTGCGACTGTTGCTGCTGTTGCTGGCCTCCTGGGGCCGGTGGTGGTGCATAATTTTGTGTAGCCACAGGATGTCCTTGGGGCGGGTACCCAGCTTGGGACTGCGGTGGTCCCTGAGCCGACTGAGATTGCGACTGGGGGGAGGGGGCGTTCGGTTGGAACCCGCCTCCACCGGCCGCCCCAGAATTCGGCGACTGTTGCTGCTGTTGCTGCTGAGGCGGAGGTTGCGACTGTGGTTGGCCAGGTTGTTGGGGTCCCGGTTGGTGCGAGTTCTGAAGGTTGGGTGGATGGGGCGACTGATGCGAGCCCGGATGAACTGGGTAGCCAGAGGGTACAGAGGCTGACGAGTAGCTCGTGGCGATGGACGAGCTGGTGTAAGTGTTGGTCGAGGGGGTGCTGCTCGGGGGCGGCTGGCTGCTCTGGGAATACTGCCCCGGTGGAGGATTGTTCGACTGGTTTACATAGTTGGGTTGAGGGTTCACAGGCGGCTGCTGCTGCTGGGGACCAGACGGTGGTTGAGGCGCAGCGTTAGAAGTCGGAGCCGGCGGATAATTTTGTGGTGCCACGTTGTTTGTGTAACCCTGGGCATTTGGATTTTGATAGTTAGCGGACTGGTTCGCGTTGTAGGTGTTTTGAGGGGACGGTTGACTCGGCGGCTGCTGGTAATTGGATTGAGAGTTGGGCGTGCCGTATTGTGGAGACTGCTGCTGACCAGCTGGAGAGAAATTTTGTTGCGGGTTATTGGACGGGGGATAGGCCTGCTGGGTCGGAGGCGGGGGACCATAACCCGCTGGTGGCCCTTGGGTCGCGCCTGGTGGAGGGTAACCGGCGCTTTGTCCTGCGTAGCTGTTCACTGCGTTTGGTGGGCCGTAGTTAGCTTGGGTCGGTGCTGTGTAAGCTTGTTGCTGCTGAGAAGGGTTCGGCGGTGGACCGTACTGATTCGGCTGGGCTGGATTGTAATTTGCGTTCTGGGGACTTTGATAGTTTGCGCTTGGATTTTGATTTTGGTATGAACCGTGATAACCCTGTTGGGCCGGCTGCTGAGGGTATCCTTGGGGAGTGCCTCGGTACTGCTGTGGTCCTGGTCCGGTTGCTGCACCTGAAATTGCATCATTATTATTGTCAATGGTTAGAGAAATTTTATCATTTCAGAATATTATCTTAGCAATCTTAGTTTTTCTTTGGTTCATTTTATTATTTTTAATAATAATTTTGTTTCGCCTGATATTTTCTTCTTATAAAACGTACGGTTTATGACGGGAGCTTGACCAGGCATCGGATTTGTTCGATAGCCACTCTGAGCCATCGGTTGACCTTGATTAAAACCTGTTATTGGCATTGTCGGTGGGGCATTCGGTGGCATTTCACCGCCAGGACTTTGGTTCACGTTTGGATTTGCACCTGGCACTTGTGGTCCCATCATACAGTGCTGCGGATTGTTCATCATACCCTGCGGAGGCTTTTGCAGACAAAAAAGAATGTACTCTTTATCCAACTGTCTATCATCCTATTCATTTATCATTCACAATTTTTTACTTACCGGTAACAAGGCATTGATGTTTTGGTTCGCGTCAGCTATAGACGCCAGATAGACCAAATTTTTGTGCAAAATTGTTTGAATTCTGAAAACAAAATAATCAATATTAATATTAATCAATGGAGGTTTAAAAATTAGCCTAATCGTGAAACTGTAATACTTACTGCATGCATTCTTGAGATTTCCCTTTGTTTTGATAATCCTGAATCGTTTGAATTAGATGGCTATTCTCATCCAACATCTGTGAAAAATATTTGTTTACAATTTTTCATTCATCTGACGGTCCGTTTTGTTTACGTCAAAATTACGTTGAAGGAAGTTTGGTACTGCGCGCTTACTGACCTTTTGTATTTGCGCAGAGTTCGGCCTGCTGCTCCGGAGATAAATTGACGACATCTTAACGACAATTAATTGTTCTGGGGGGTGTCAAACAAACGAGCGCGATGCTGCTCTGGGATCTGTTTATAATTAATCACAGTTAAACTTGAAAACTCACAACACCGCGCGCGCACGCATCACATTTTGCGGTTAAAATATTGTGTCCCAGTGACAACACACGATGATGTGATCAACTCCTCTTGGTCTTTTGTATCGAACGATATTTACCAGCAGTCACAAGATATTTTGGATACAACGTCCGTTCCAATATTTTGCTACGGTTGCAATTCGTACCAAATTGAATTTATTTTCTCGATGGAACAAGATGAAAGCTTCGAGACATCACACAACAACTATTGCAACAATGGAACGGAGCAACGCGGCCAGCCAATGACAGCTGCGCTTGCATCTGCTCCGAAAGTACTGACCAACGAGGTTCTCTGTCTTTGTTGTGTACGTTCAAAAAAACAGAGACAGAGATAGATCGAGTAGATGAAGCTAGGTGTACTTGAACCAAAGATAAATCATTTTTATTTACAAAAAAAATTTCGTAAGAGAAAGAATTTCACAATATTTGTATAGAGCTCAAATTATTATCGTTTTAAAAATTTTCGTTTTCTTTTTGTTACAATGGGAGCAAACATTTGCTACATTTTGTCATAACAAATGTATCTTGGTAAAAAAATTAAACGAATAGTTATAAAAGTAATATACAACATTTTTTATTCAAAACACCTGTACATTACTTTTTGGGTTTCTTAGTAACATCATCTGGATTTTCAGCAGCATCCTTTGCTCTCTTTGCTCTGATGCCGACCAATCTGGCATCAGCACGAGCTTTTCTCAAGGCGATGAAGCAAGAATGTTTCTTGTTTTCTTCCGTTACTACCTTAGATTTTGTTTTGGATTGTGCTTGATGACGCACAGGTAAAATTTTACCTTTAACTTGGGAGGCCAATTTGCATTCCTCAGGAGTGGACTCTCCCTTCTTGATCTAAAAATTCAAAAAAGTTAATAAGTCGTTCCTATGCTTTGTTTACATTCAACAAAAATCTGTAACATTAAACATTACCTTCTTTTCATTTAATGGGAATACGATGAGTTTGGCTCTGTATTCCTTCAATCTTTGAGCATTCATCTGGATGCTCTCAACAGATTTGTTTTGCCTCCTTGTGTCAACGGCAATACCTTTGCTCATGGCATCATGTTTGTTCCAGCCAGCAGCTTTCAGCTCAGCGAGAGTGAAACCTCTGCCTTCACGAATTTTAGCATGATACCTAACAGATGGACAGTGAACTGCTGGTCTTAAAAGATGGACAGGCCTGAAACAAAACAATGAGACGTTTTTTCTTGCTCCAAAATATATTCTACATTTTGTTATGAACTAAATATTGATATGAACATGAAATTACCTTGGGGCAATAGACTTTGCTTTCTTGATACGGTTCTGCCGTCTGCGGAATTTCCTGGCTGGTTGATTGAACCAGGTTTTCACATACTTTTGCCAATCCTTATGGAAATGGCCATTAGGGATCATATTATTACCCTTACCCATGTTTGCTGAAAAAAAAGATTGATTTTAGTTATTAAGAGTGAAGTTTTTGTTTTATTTATATTTTGCTTGTTAAACGGATAAAACATGCCATCTATTTTGAGATATGAAAAGTTAGGTTAGGTGCCGCACCTGCTGTGAAAAAGCCACTTTTCTAGCCTCTGTGGCAGTGTCGTGAAAAGACATATTTTAGCCGTTCAAAATAGATATAAAATGAACATTTTTTATGGGTGTAAAAGAATAAAAACATTTCTTACCGATTCACCGAAATCGCCGTGATCGCTGTTCACTGAAAAAGAATGTGCCAAGGAAAGTTTGCTAAACATTACAAGATTTGAATGGTGGTAGCACTGATGTCACGTGGTAGTTCGCACGATGAATTTGAAAGATTTAAAATAAAAAAGAGATTGGATTGCAAAATTAAATTTTATCAATTGTCTAAAATCATTGAATAAGGAAAATTTATGTCAATGTTTCAATGTAAAAAAAATTTAATTCCTTTATTTTAGATTTCGAAAAAATATATTTTTTAATAAAAACATAGCTAACATAAGAGAAATTAAATTTAAGAAATAAATATAATACTTTATAATTAAGAAGGAATCTGCTTGGTCCTACGATATATTTCGGCGGCTTAAATTTGTTTCTTAAAGCTTTTTACATCTATTCTAAAAACTATAAATTATAAAAAGCTCAAAACTTGTATATCGTCACCTTAAATTCACTTCGATGGAACGAAAAAAAATCGCATTGTCCATTCATTTCACCACACAATTAAGCTATTTACACATTACATTTTATATACATCCTTCAAATAAGTTAAACAATTACAAAAATATAATTTGATTTAGAAAATATAAATTTTACTTTCCCATTTTATGTCAAACAATTTTTCATTCAAACACTTCCCAGTTGCATCAATTCTCGCCGTACAAAAGTCGTCGTGAAAAAGTAGAAAAACTCTTTTCTAACAAATTACAAAGTAGAATTCGCATTATTATAGTTGAGACAAATGAAATATCGCGTTACAATACAATTTTTTGCTTATAAAACAATTTGGAAAATCTGTATCTTTCCAATAATGGATACCAATTTCAAAGTTTCACAGTGTGACAGTGAAAGTTTTCTTATTAAGGAACGGATCTTGTTTTGCATTATCACAATTGTTCACATGCATTCTTATTTCGTGAACATCAACTTGTACTGCCAGCAATATTATGTAAATATAATATGTCACATCTATCGACATCTTTATGTGAGAAAATAACGATACAAATGTAACATTCAATCTTAGTTGTTCAAACGCCAATTTTCAGAAAAGAAATGATGTCATAAGTTCAACATTTTTAAGAACTAACATTCATAAACTGAATAAAAATAGTTATTACATCAAATGAATCAAACAAATTCCATAATTAAAGGAACTTTTGAAAACTAATTTAGAAATATAATTTGCATAAATCATTATCCTCAGTTTGTTTCAATTCATTTTTACGTTCATCGCGTTCGGCTGATGTTAATTTCCACATTTGGCTGCTAGACCACGACTACATGTTAGACACGCAGTTCATTGTGCTCCACGTTAAATTATCAAGCGTTTCCTCTATACTTCGGTAAAATAAATACCTTAAAATCTAAATATAGTAACTACAATTTTTCTTTAAATTCTTGTTTCAACAATTTTCTTCTTTTAGTCACTCAATTATTGTTTATTTTTCCATTAAGTTTCAGGGCACGCAACTGTCTATACAACCGTTGTCTGCAAAACTGGTAGAATTCAATCTCCCTGGTGAAATTTCGTCGAACTATTTCCTTAACTTCCTCGCTGACAGGTGGCTTGTAAAAGTTGTGATTTATTTTTGTAAACGTGTTAGTGCGATCTGCAATAAGGCATCAGTTTGTTATTTATCGCTTAAACTGTTGCAACACGAAGGAGGTATCTAGGAAATGGTTAATTATATACGAGATTGAAATCTTTTATCGCTCTCGGGATGAAATGAGCAAATTACCCCAATAAATATCCATAGCTCCATCAAAAAATCTGGGTATATAGTGCTGTAAAACCGTTAATGTTGTATTTGCATCCTCAAGTATCCCGACCACCGCGTAATGCTTCTCTACGGCCATTTTCGCTCTTTCCAGGGCTCCGACGGTGTTGAATGGCCTGTAAAAATTCGCAATCATCCGCATTACAATTTATAAACACGCAAAAAACATTATTTTTCGTCAAGAACTTGTTCTTCCATTGTTTCTACTTATGAAACACGAATAGAAGCTAGTATAAACAATTTTAAAACTGTACATTACTCTATGACTCTGTTTTGCATAATTCAATGTCTATCCATTGTTAAATTACTTTTCAGTGGTAATAAAACATTTGAATTTTTAATTCTTCAAAATTATTCTTTCAAATTACATGAATTTTAATTTCGTTTATAATGAAAAAAAAATTTTTTCTTAATTGTTTTAAATTAGTTTTTCAGGTACTCACATGCACTTTTCACTGTGTCCGCAAAAAAATAACGTTTGTCTTCGATGATCGCCGATACCTTCGTGAATTTCACCCTCGAGATATTTACACTCTCGGTCTTCCTTCAGGACGCAAGATTCAAAATCTTTCTTAAGCCATTCAGGATCCGGCAGTGGCAGATCGGGGAAAATTTGTTTCCTCTCGACGTAATACCACGGAGCTCTAACGTAATAGTACCATGAGATTACTCGTTCCACAGGATCGCGTACCAAATTAACATAAATCGGTTCAGGCAAATGGAATCTATAAAAAGAGGGGAATTCGTAGAAGCATCTTACATCTCGGTTAGAAATGAAAAAAAAAAAAAAAATGACTGTAGCTCTAATACTAGGTTGAAAAATTTTCTTGCGATATTTATAATAGCACGAGTTATATTATATGCACAGCTTGAGATTGATATTTACATTGATTAGCTCGGAAGTAAGTTTAGATATATATTTAAAACGTTAATGTTTCAGCTTAATTATTTATATATGCCGGCAACTCACTCGGAGAAGTTCGTAAAACAAACATGCTTCACATATACCGAAGGCTCTGCATAACTGTTGACCATTCGAGCCAGCTGAAGCTGAAAGAAATTCATCATTAATTAGATTAATTAACTTAATTATGCCCTTCAAATTCACCTCGACTGTTTATCATAAATTTGTTTTTTTCAAAAATCTTATTTATCACTACACATCGTTTAATTATATTAGTTCAATTAAAATGTTTCATTAGTTTGTTAATTGATTTTAATTTTTAAACAAAATTATAATTCATACTTGTTCGTAAGGAGCTAGTCGAATGGTTTCCACCCTTTGGACTCTGTCCCTATTGAATGAGAATTTATTTTTGATCGAGAGCTTTCTTAAAAGTTCCATAAACGCCTGGGACCCGACTTTCGGCACCCGGTTGAAGAACAATACTTCCTTTCCAGCTTTCTTCGTATTGTTCAGTGATAATAAATCTAAAACCTCATCCTCCTCGAACTGAAAAATGTGCAATTAGTCAAATATGATGAATTAGTGTCTATGCGCTCTGTAATTTCATGGCGCCACTCATAATTTTTTGTGTCATTTAAATAGCAATCAGTGTGATTTTTTGAAGAAACCTTATTTTCAGGATAGATGGAAAGTGTGTTTTAATGACATATTGTTTGAGTCGTGCAAATTGTTATAGATTAAAGCAATTTGAAAGGGAAGCCGTTCCAAAACGAAGGTATCCATTTACCTGATCTACGCGATTGAGTTGAATACTGTCATAATGGACTATCCCAGATTTTCCAAGTTCTGTCTGAGCATTTTCTGAAACAAAAATTGTGAACAAAATTAAAGTGAATTGTAAGCACTTTTTCATGGATGGTAGAACGATTCTCATAATTAAGGCTGAATTAAAATGATGGAATAATTATGGTTATAAAAAAGCATGTATACGAGAAATTGCTCGAATAAAAAGAAAAAACATTGAAAAATTCTAAAAATTAAGTTTTATACACAAATCGAAGAAAAATTCATTTTCAATTCTGTCAGATGCGAGACACTTTCCAACCGATGTTCAGCGTCCGTAAAAGTGCGGAAAATTTGATAAATGTGTATTGGTCATTTCCCATGACGTGAATATCGATAAATAAAATATTTTTTATTTATTGGAGTATTTCATTAAGTGACTTTTATGAAATTGCATGGAAAACGGTAGTAGCTTTCTATGTGAATTGCCAGTGACCTCGATTCCGTTTTGTCGACCATTGAACTTGGCCGTGATTCACACGGGCATTCATCAAACTACATAATACAAATCTTTTTTCTTTCCCCTCCTTTTTTTTTTAATTTCTCGTATACTTTTTACATCTGTCACAACTGCATCAATCACATTCACCATATCAGACATCTGTATACCCCTTCAACTCTCTTCCTGGCTATGAAATAATTGAGATATTATCAATTTAATAGTAAAAGTATTATCTCACGAAGACCATTTCTACTGTTTTTATGTGTTAATCAAATAGCCACCAACTTACAATAACATTAAGATTTTTTTAAATATTATATCCTTAATTGAATCATTTCAATTTTTATCGCAATTTTTTTTATTGTTTTTTTTTTTCTACAGAAACATTTTTCTAGTGAAGAATTATATTAAGACTACTTGGTTTTTGCAGAACGCAATTTTCTGTAACAAATTGTAACATTGAGTATTTTTTTATAAAGGCAAAAAAACTTAGTTGCTATTAAAATATTTTACCCTGTCGTAGTTAAAAAAAAGTAGTGAAAAAAAAATTTGTTCTGGCGTATTTTCTTCTCGACCTTAATCCATGGCAAGTAAACTGATTTCACACAGTACGAAAATTACAATTGTTCTGTGGTTATAACCGCATAAAGTACACTTGAAGGGTAACAATGCGGAGAGCATGCAATTTATAGTTCATGATACTCTATTTCCTTAGGCTTACTTCCAGGTTCTATTTTTCGAATTTAAATTTCGCAAAACTTCCATCCAAGCTTTGATTTATTATGCGAAATTTCACCTGACGTTCAATTTCGCGTGATGATTAAATTTTAATTACAATTTGTTTCCCTTTTAAAAAAAAAGGAAAAAGTTGAAGAAAAACTTGCGTTTAGAAGAAATAAAAAAACAAACAGAGCGGTATAGAAAAATGTGAGCCGCAAAATCGCGAAACGACGAACTCGACCGAATTTTCATGAAGCGTAACATTTGAAAATGTGTGCACTCAAGAGAAAGTTCTAATTTTAAGAAGATGAGTGGTTTGGTCAACGCGAAGGACATGAATTGCGTGTCCTCTCCGGACAGGCGAAATATAGGTCTAAGGAAATCGGAGATCAACTTTTCGTTCCCCTTATTGCACCTCGCCTTCATACGAATTTATAAGCTTATCACATTTCTTGAATCACGTCCCGTAAGGCGGTACAATGTTGTCTTCCTCATACCTCTAAACATAACAGCAAATATTAATGATTCTGTTCAGAATATCATCATTCAATTGCAAAATAAAATTGAAATAACAAAAATGAAAACACAACACCCCGATTACAATCTTTCAAAAAAATGGCTAAAAAAAATTTGACAACAAATCGTTTGTTGCTGCCAAATAAAGGGTGTCTCGTCTGTTTCTTCCAGCACCTAACTATCTAAACTTGCTAATCTAGTTTGATTTACCGTGCGCAACGTTATTTTAAATGACGTTATCCTACATGCATAAATTTAACTGTATTATTATCTCAGTCTCCGGTGTCTTCTGTGACACTGCTTGCTTGCAAAGCTAAGAAACTCCTTGATAGTCCAACAACGTAATTAGACAATCTTTTGTGCACTTAAAGACACTCTCGGAATAAAAAAATACGTCTCGAAATAAAACAAAAGTTAAAACCCCATTCACAAAAAACAGCTTTTGATGCAATCTTGTCTGAGATACATTCAACTTTCTCTTGTAAGTTGCAGTTTTTTGTTGCAACTCAGACCCAATTTTTGTTAAGAAAGCCCAAGAAAGGGTTCGACCGGACTGTCACACCTATTTTGTATCATGTCTAATATTGAGACCTGTTGACCTAGAATTCTCGAAAGTAGACAAAAAGAACTGGATGGGAGGAAGCACGTCCGTCTTTTTTACAACAAGAATTGATCTTTGTAAGTCAATCCCTGTTCCTAATTGCTCGTCGATGGTTTACAAAACTTTCGCACCGGCTTTATTGTTGCATTGTATAATTGAGCTTTATAATACATCAGCTGTCGGTAATTGCAACTACAAATTGCTCGCAAATTCATTTCGGCCGTAACAAAAAATGCACTCCAATTTTGTATCTAGTGCAATTAACACAGTTGCGTTTCAAAAGTGCAATTAGAGTTTTCATTCAAGTTATAAAAAAATTAAAAAAAAAAACATAAGGAGAAAAAAAATGAGTTTCAAAGTGTTTATTAACACTAAAATTGTCTGCTCAGTGGTTGTAGATACAGAAGTTTCTATACCTCTGAGAATGTTTCAACAAATCTGATCGTGCGCCTACATAAAGTGTGTTGGGTAATTATGTAGAAGATTAGTTTCACTGTTGACAAATTGATAAACAAACATTTCTTTTTAATTTCATTCCACCAAATGACTTTTATTAATTGAATATAAAAATTGTTCTTCAATAATTATTATTATTAGAGATGTAAATTAAAACTTGCAACTTGGTGATTTAAAAACTGAATAACAAAAAAAATGGGACAGAAAAGTGCACGATGATTATAATTCTGTTCTAAAAAATGGTGCACGAATAAAACAATTCGAACGTACAAAAGTTACGAGTTCTTTGAAACTATGAAAGAGAGTTTAATGACACGAAAGATCTAATCTTTATATTGCAATAAAATGGGACGAGATTGAATAAACGAAATTGTAATTTCATGATAGTTACTAATACATTGAATCAGACTGAAGGAGTGAGAAAAAAAAATCGTCCCGCAATGGGTATCATCTTTCGTGCAATTTTGTTCATTGGCTTTTTACCTGCACCGCGTCATCGGACGGTTTTTCCATCTTATCTAACCAACGTTGAGCTTACTTGTTTCTGATAACTGTAGCATCTGTTTTTTTTTAATGGACGAGTAAATTTTTTTACTCACATTCCAGAAACTCGAACAATCCCATAGAACTCGGGAGAGAACAAGTAGGAAGCAACGCCCCTAATATTGTGTAATATTTGATCTGCTCTTGTATCACAGAATAATGAACGACGAAAAGAATTCGACTCTGTCACGGTTGTTTGGAGTTCGACAATGTTTGTCCGGGCATATTTTATAATTGTAAATGTGTATGTATAATAGCAAGTCTGATCAAACACATGTTTTCTTTGCATTTGCATTCTGTGGTACAGCTCATCGTACCTTCACTCTTACACCTTGACCTTCTTTAACCCAGCGGTACTCATGGTACTGTTGGTAGTCTTGAACTTGGATCGAGTATCATCGTGTTAGTTATTATGACTATTATCTAACTTATTTATACGGCAATGTAAAGAAATTAAAACGTCATTAGCAAATATTAGAGCCCGCTTAAAAATTTTTAACATTTTTTTTTACAAATAACATAATTCCACAGTTATTCATTTGTTATTTCTCTTTCTGCATTCAATCTTTTTTATTACAGTTTTAATGAATATAAATGTACCCTAAAGTTAAATCTTTTTTTTTTTTTTTTTTTTTTACAAAATTACATTACAAAATGCAAACTCATTTCCTAGGAGTAGAGAAAAAAAAATTGTTTTACTTGCAGGCAAATTTAAATGTATAATCTAAGGAGATAGACGTATGAAAAAATGATCTGATTTTGTGTCTCGATGTATGCGCGCCCTTTTTGCTTTACTTACTAAAACGATAGCGTGACTCTTCGCACATTTTATTGTTACACGCGATTTGCGTAAATCTTATATAGTCTCTCGCGTCAAACTGTTTGCCGACTAATATGGACACAAATGGTTCTTAAGAAACAAACAAGAGAACATTTTTTCAATTAAAAAAAGAAAACACAATTTTGCCTCAAACAAAACGTTCCACTTTTTTTTGTTCTTAATTTTCTCTCGACTGAAACTGAATAGAAAATGAACGTCTGTTTATCTTTTGATAATTCCAAACGGTTTTGATAAGTCTAAGTGAATAACATGAAACAGTTTCCCTGATCGTAAACAGAGTGCATAATATCAGAAGCATCGCAAACATTAAAAAAAAAAGCGCGCTGAAAGTAAAACGTTAATCGCCAATTAGAGTGATTAATGTTTTTCTTAGCACCGATGTTGATTTTCTTTGACTTTTTGTTTGCAGGTAAATATGTACATTACAGCTAATGTTTGACGATAATTCACAGCATCATGCGAGATATAAATTTACGCCTCTGTGCGAGCATCGCGATTTAAGCGCTCGCGCCATCCAGCCACTATTATAACTACTTAATTTTCTCGATTTACCAAACAGTGGTCTTACCTGCGGAAACTTGATGGGCAGTGAGAGTATCATCATCTCCGGGTTGGAGGCGTACTTCCATCTCGTGCAGCCGAGAGTGCAAATCTCTCGTATGCAAAAAAAGAAAGAGTGTGCTGGAAAGTGCAACAAGGGCAACGAGCTCGCTGGTTCTACGGAACACAGAAAACATAAATCATAGAAATTAGTTTTGGTCTAATTATGCGCTCTGAAATTTATAGTATTCGTTTTTTTTCAGTACTAAATAAATTTAAAAAAAAACACACACACACAAAGATTCATTTGACAAATTGAAATTGCAATGATAAACGCGCCCATTCACTGACCCAAATGGAGCCGAAGATATATAATGTTGGAGGTACAATAAAAATGTGAGAAAAAAAAAATATAAAATTCCGATTGCATACGCCAGGGAACATTTTGACGATCTGAAATAGAAAGGTTGATTAATATTTATTCATAGGATGACTTTGCATAAACGCACAAAAGGTAATTTCACATGACAGGCGTTTCACTGTACTCCGTTTTTCAAGATGCTACTCCTGATGTTTGATTTGCAATCAAGTTTCAGATCAGGACGAGTGAAAATTTGCAGCGACAATTTTACATGGGACCTTTTTTCCCCTCGAGCGAGAAGAAAGTTTTTCTTGCATTGTTCGATCTTTGCCTAGTTTCAGAATTTGGATAAACGTTTGATTGCAAAAATAAGTTTTTTTTTATCTTTACACTCTGTCATTTACTTGTTAACCTGGATAGATAAAATTTAAAAAAAAAAAAAAAAAAAAAAAAACTGAAATGAAAATTATAATGATCGTTTTTTGAATGTCTATACTCTATCATTTATTTCTATACCGAGGAAGTTAAAATTTTATATCGTTTTAGAAATTTTGTTCCCTTCCTTCCGGCTTCGAGTACTGAATGAACAACGACAATGCAAAACAACAATGCGCGACCAAAATTTCAAGATGTTATTTTCTACACCACCCGACATACTTTCTTTGCCTTGGCATGTTCCAGGTATTTATTCAACGTCGTTCTTTTAAATTGCTATATTTGAGTCTCTCCCGTCACTGAAATTATAAAATTAAAGTAATAGGCAATGCTAATCTAACATACATTTTGCGGTGTCTGCGCGGTAGCCGCGTGCGATCCGTTTCTAACTAATGTTAGCTTTCTACAACTGGAATCCAAAATACATTTCGAGAAAATCTTAGAAATGAATAGGAAACGAGAAAATCGAACGGAAAAACGAACCGAACGGCCGTTTTTCAGCTTGATCGATTAATTGTTCCCTTTTGCGATACCTCGTGGCGATTTCTGAAACGCAAATGCGATCTTCATCTTTCGTGTTAAACGATTTTATGCAACGCAGGAGCATATTCTACAAATACTTTCTCGGCAAATAAATACATATTAGAAACGATGATATCAATTACGTGAAATTTTTTTTTTTTTTTCAGATGCAAAATTATTCGACTCGTTTTGCAATTACATTTCCAATGATTATCACTCGGAGATATTCACCGCCGACCCTCTCTGTATTTCTTATCGCTTCGCAGAATCTATTTTTTCCTACCGATTTGTAAGAAAAATCGGCAATCCTTTATGTCGATTAACTTACCGATTTGTTTTACCAAATTGATTTCATTGTATGTGTAAATTATAAAAAGAAACAAATAAGCTTTGAACCACTTTTTTAACAGACAAAAAATACCGGTGCCGATTTTCTTACCGATTTGGTTTATCGAGTCGATCCCCCTGTAATTATAAAACTGAAAATAAAATGAAATATAGCTTTTTTTAACCACTTTTTATTCGAGAATAAGGTACTGAATTCATATGCTGATTTTCTTACCGATTTGTTTTATCATTTCAATTTCATCGTACGTACAAAATGTAAAGGATGTAAAAATTTCATTTTTTTAAACGTTTTTCTTCTTGATCAGAGAAAAAATAACCGGTTTTTAATACCGATTTTATTACCGATTTTTTTGTTAATCGATAAGAAAATCGGCATGAAAAAACAAGAAGAAAATAACAATCACGAATTACTTTCGATACAAATAAGTGAAGGAAAAAACATCTACGATAGAAAATGCACTGTTAAAGCTACAAATCTGATCGGAGCGATAGGAGCTAACACACTGCGTATATTTCTATACAAATGTCTATAGACGTATTTAGTTTGCACAGTAGTTGGTACTCGGTAAGCAAAGTTGCAATTTTTTTTGTCCTTTTCGCAGCAGCGTGTGTGCGCACTTTGTAATACTGCGACTTGCGTTTAAATCCCTTGACGTTTGTAAATTTGAGATGCGTTAGAATAGAATATAATAAAAAGCCCCATAGAATCTGATTTTTACATCTCAAACATGAATTGAATCTTATGGCATTGAGATATGTCTATAACAGTTTGCCTTTTTCGTTCTCGCAAAGAGTGAATATATTCATTCCGATGAAAATTTTCAATTGATTCATTTTATTACTTTTTGATTATTTTTTTATAGTTACATTTTATAAATCTCTATTTAAAAAATGATTAAAAACAAAGAATATTAAATTTGTTGTTTTTTTTTTTTTTTCATTTGAATTTGAGGTATCTGATGCTGTAAAATATTGGCAAGTATGTAAATACTCTTGATGGTAAGATCAAGAAATATATTTCATGCTCCAGTGAAGAAAACTGAAATCCACGAGAATAATTGTGGAACAAGGAAGATCTAGTTTTTATATTCCGAATCGAATGGTGCATTGTAACAAGTCGAATTTGAATAATGAAAAGATAGTGAATAGCGTACATATTTATTCATTTATATATGCGTTGGTATATGCGCATGTGATATTTTGACCTTAGACAATATCTTGTACAGAAATCTTGCAAAAGCCATCAACAGTAATGCTCGTGGGACTGTATTACAAAACTAACAGGAAGAAGATGAGAGCTCTTATGATAAAAAAAATGTATTTGCACTCAATTCTGAAATATTTTTGCATTGTTTAACTAGTTTCTTCGAAGTATTACAACGTCTAACTGTTCGAACCGATTTTAATCAGCTGTTTTAACACTACTAAAATAATTTATCTGTTTACAATCACTAACAATCTTATTTACAAAAAGACATCTTTTTTACGAGCAAAATTTCATTTTCGTAATTTTTACAAACCATTTTCATAATCGAATGAAACATGTTGTAATTAACTGTAATTAACTTTTTATTCTTCAATCAATTTTTCTTCATCACTCATATGTATAATGATATTTTTTGTAAAATCATAATTAAGTTTACCTTTTTGGAACATTAAGCCTGCCGTGCCTTCTAAGTAAATTATCTTTGACAATCATGATTGATTGTCAGTCTGAATTCACTGATACAGAAATGGTTCTCAGATATTTCACCGATTGGAAGGATCGGTTCACGCTGACATGTTTATCGCACATTAAAATTGATGACCGAATAGTGTTACAGTTTACAACTCCGCACAAGTTCACTCGTTCAACAGTCTTAACATTTTTCGCACAATTATTTTGTGACAGAAGAAAACGCGCAAGTTACATCTTTTAACATTCTGTAAAACAAAGTTAACGCCAAAAAATGTTCACTTGATAATATCCGTCATGATTTTGTTTTGTGATATGAACAATAAAAATGTATATATTAACACCGAACACAGAGTAACGTAACCGTAATCATCTTACAGTGCGGGACGGTATGGTGGAGAGTCGCGCTGTTGTGCAGCGTTCGCTTTTCTGTATCATACTGCCGTAATATTCGAGCACATTTCACTCTGCTCCTCACGCGTCCGTTATACAGACACAGTAATGAAATTCTACCTCACGTTTGCCGATTTTTGTCTCCGAAATCTTTTCAATCTAAGACAAAAAATTAATTCATCAGACAGCTGCAACTTTATTTGTATCCAATTTTTTTATTACAAATGAAATGTTCATTGCATCGCACTCAGAGTATTAAATTACATCATAATTTCATCAAATATAACTTTGATTTGATTATAACTATAAAAATCAGATTAAACAATATTTTTTATAACATTTATTATTTTCTTCAATGAGATGAACATTTTCAAATTCAAAAATTAATTTAAATTTGATTAACTTTAGTTCTAAACTGCATACAGATGCTTAAATTTCAATAACAAATGTTATAACGACTGCAGAATCAGTGTTGTAGTTATCATAAATCAAATTTAAAAAAATTTCACATCTTAATAACATTGAAGAAAACAAAACGGTGGGATAAGATCAGAAATTTATCACAGAGAACGTGATACAGAGGAACAATAAATATAAAAAATGCGATCTACGAGCTTGCCATGCATCGATAAAGAAGTTTGCAACGAAGCAGAAACCGCAATGATTAAAGTTTTTTGCAACTTCAAAATAATTGTATTCTGTATACTTGGTTTCCGAAGATAATTTGCAGTTTCAGGGCATCAAAAACTTGCAAATGATGATTTTTATAGCCGGCATTACAAAAAAAAAACACTCGATGACTGGCTGATTTAATACCTTCTTTTTTTCCTAACATCTTTTTTCATCTATCAAACAAAGATTTTCTTCAACCGAAGAAATTGAATAATTTTTTTGCACACCGCCAGATTGTTTCAGCAATTTAGAATTCTTTCATTCATTATAAACTTTTAGCTTCGCTTTTCTTCTTAAAATTAATATAATTAAATACAAAATGTTAGATGCATTATATTCGCGTGTGCATAAGAAGTGATGTATAATTATATGTCATTTCGAAAATAAATGTCAGAAGGTGTTATAGAAATAATGTTTTCATGTGAAATTTAAACTTGATCGTTTTGCCGTTGCTAAAAAATTGTGAACAAATCGGAATATTCTATTTTTACATTTTTTTTTGTTAAAAAAAATTAAAAATTACAAGGCTGACATTCGAAGAATTGCAAAAATTGAATTCCAAAAAAAATGCAGTTTTATCAGACCTACCACTGAAATGCTGAACAAGAAATAGCTCTATTTCGCACATATTTGCACGCGACAAACTAGCTAGATATAACATCTGCAATTTAGTCAAGATTGTCAATATTTGATACTATGTCGTTTGAAACGGTGAATCCTTCCTTAATTTTAATGTATATTATTTATTGATCGAAGTAGAAAAACATGAACAGAAGTCATATAACAAACTAATGACTTTCACCCTCACCAATCGTTTCCGCAAAAATTAAAAATTAAAGACTACTGCCAATCATATGTTATTATTTCGCTTCATGACTGACGCTTCACACTTTCAAAAGGACGTCTTATGAATTTTCAAAGATTTAAACTTTTGCACGCTTTATTGATTTGCAATCAGTTATGCACTGTCTCGAATATTTAATTCAACAAGCTCTGTCGCGCGATTCAGTAAAATAAAAGACCAGTCTTAATTACTTCTCTCACTCGGCTGTGTAAAAATACTTTCTCATCATAAAATAAGTTTTTCTCATAATCATTCACGCAAATGAAGTTGCAAAATGATTTTTCATCAAAATGAAAATGTACACAAATTATGGGTTCTTTCTATTCAAGATGAAAAGAATCAAAATGAAAAAGGATACAAACTTATCGTAAGATTTGTTTAAGCAAAAAGAGAGAACCAGTTTGCAAGCATTCGATAACAAATATTTCTTTCATAACAAATTAATCGTCTCGTTGATGGGACAATGGCCCTATCAGTCAAAGTTGATCAGAAGTGCATCCAGAGTGATGATTTTAATGTACCTATTGTACATCATAGTTTACGATGAGGTAAGATACTTAAAATTAATTAGTGGCACAAGTGTTTTTCAATCTCCCGAAAGGTACAAAGAATCTTAAAGAGGTAACATAGTTACTGTAATTGAAAAATTGACCATGGCTTTAATAAGAATGGCTAACCGTATGATTATAACGGTCAGATTTATGGAGTATTAACTATTCAAATGGATTTCGACGTATCAACTAAGTACTATTGTACATTGTTGGCAGATACAGTCTGTGCCATCAAGTGGGTTATTACGTTAACGAACATGAGCAAGGTATACATTTTTCAAACGCATTAACTAGCATTAAAATTTGCACATATGCGGTACAATAAACTGTCTTGCAAAACAGATCGGACGTCTTATAACCGAGCTCGAGTTGTTTTGGAGTTACGTTAGAAGCTCTAGTGAAAAAACTCTGAATAGATATGCCAAATTTAGTCGCAAACTTTCACTCTTTTATTATGGTAATTAAAGTCCATCATAATTTACCTATAATGAAAAAGATGCGCCAATTAAAAATATATTAACATACAAATTTTATGTATACAAATTACGATGAAATTTCAGTTTTATGGTATGGGACCATAATCTTTCTATACTCATTTCCGTCAATGACAGTTGTACCCATAGGCAGCGTCAATTTTAATGGCAATTCGTCAGTTATTCTCGAATTTGGACATGAGGAAATCGAAGATAAGCACACAACTTTTGAAACTCTCTGGGTCATAGTCAACGTGATCTTGTACCCAACTCTGGTTTTAGCTGAGGATACCTTAGTTCAAGTTTTTCTTGTCCATTGTTCCTGCAGACTCGCTGTACTAGGGTGCGAATTTAAATAGTATACTTTTTTCGTTTTTTATTTCTGAAAAAGAAAAAAAAAGAAGATAATTCATTCATGTTACGACAAACTGGCAGGAAACAGATCAAAGAATCCGCAACTAATGAAGTGTCGCCTGAGATAAAAAGTGGTGTCTACAAAAAACTATTGATTTATTTGAAAGATCACAAGCTGACGTTGAAGTTAGTATTTGTTCTTTCGCAAATTTGCCACTTATGAATGAAATTGTATGCAAATTTCAGTTACATAAGTATGTTACAGTATGTATATGGTTTATTTCTGTTTTTTGATATTGGATGTCACTTGGGGATGATGAGTATACAATTTTACCAAGTTAGTTACGCGGCTAGAATTAAAAATAAGACTCTTAGAAACCACTAATGAAACATAAATCTATTCAAGATTCAGATTCATTTTCAAGTCAATAACGCAAGTTTCATGGGCGATTTTTCTTTGATTACCTTACATATATTAATCATGTTTTTCTTTATAAAACCATGTCAGATGTTGATTAATCATAATAGTCATTTGCATGATATGATGTATGTTAAAAATAAATTATTTATTTGTTCAATCTCATTGATTAATTATTCGTTCGTATAGATACAGTTCTGAATGGTACTCGGTAACGCAAAAAATGAAACGTCTCTACTGTATGATTATCATGGCAACTCAAAGAGACATTAATATCGTTGCAGGTAAACTTATTGTTGTTTCAATGGAGACATTTAGCAAGGTAAGTTTTTTTAACATAAAATAAATTTAAAAACTATAAAATAAACTGTTGTTTAAACTATAAAATAACTGTTGTTGAATTTTTTACAGATCCTACAAGCTTCGCTCTCCTACTGTACCGTTCTCTTTTCGTTTAGACGAACATGAATTTGTACACTTTTGTATTATACATTTTATTATTACATATTTACAGAACGAAAACCATTAACTCGTTTCATACGTACACTAAACTTAATGTTGATGTATGTTCTGTTTTAATCAACGAAAAAGTTTCTTAATAAAAAAAAAAAAACCAAACAAAAAATTGTTACAGATGAAACAGAATTTATTAAGATGTTATTTATTTTTTGGTTGGACAACAACCAAGATATCACCCAATCACTCAGCTCAAAATTAAATTGTTTATTTTATTAATACATATCTACAAAACAAACCAAAACTCGTCATTCCTTTCGCTTTTACTTTGCCCGGAGCAACGACTGATTCAATTCTTCGATTACAATTGGACGATCTTGGTATCGAGAAGTCATTTTGTAATCCACTTTGACGATGGTATATGAAAGGCGAATTGAATTCCGTTATAATGTTCATCCCGATAACTTTAGCCGAATATTCGTTCTACAAATGATAAAACTTATTTTAGTAATTAGGTGAAAATTAATTTTTTAACAAAGTAAAAAAAAAACATCTTACCTTAAAATTAAATGAATTTTTTTTCTTATTGAAAAACTTTTGTTTTCTGCAACCAAAATAAATAAATTAAAACAAAATAAAATCAAACGATTTTATTAATTAAACACACGCTAGAAAAAAAATTGTTTTTTTTTTTATTTTTTTATTTTTGCAATAAAAATTGCGTTTGATCATACAAATATTTTGCTAATGTAAAATATGAATTTCATAATGGGCTGTACCATTTTAGAAAATGTTATAGCTAAACACATCGACGACAAGAAATTAGTTAACAGTTAATGGTAACGGTGAGGGATTATTTGAATTTTTTCAGTTATATAAAGATTTTTTAAGTTAAAAACTCGTTTCTTCAATTTGAGTGAAATTTTACGATTTTTAAGCTATATTGAAGTCATAAAAATGAAGGCATGAGCGTGAACGATGAACATTAAATGGAAAAAAGAAAACGATGTGTAGTAAAAAGTTGTTTTCGAGAACACATAAAATTAAAAGTGTCTTCTCAAGGAAGTTCTCCAGAAAACTACGAACATTTTCAGATCATGTAAGGTTTGGGTGAATATAATTTTTGAATACCACATTTTATTTGTTAGTTTTGTATATTTTATTAAACTTTAAAAATTGTGGAAGGGTTATAAAAAACAATATGAAATAATAACCATAATCACCAAAATTAAAAACTGGGAGCTCCCAACAATGGTGATTTTGTTTATTATTACCATTTCTTAGCAGTACACTTAGACTTGATTTTTATTGAATCATGGAGTAGTCGCACATAGTGCGAATACAGTGTTTTTATTCTCTTTTTTCCAATCACTATGTTTTATCCTTGTTAAAATCATTTATTACTTTAGTAATAAACGTGGCTTCTTGGCTGAAAATAACAATGCTGTGGGAGGATTCAATGCATTCTATCAATGCACATCGCAGTCACATTATCATCACCATTATCTTTCAAAGTGCGAGAGAAAACACAACTGAGCATATTATTATCGTTTCGTAAAGAAGCATTTTTTTTAATTGTGGAATTGGTTATTCTTTTTGTTTTAATCCCATTTTCAATGCGCACAGCAATAAGATATATATGCTATAAATGTATTTCGGTGTACACACAGAGCCAGCTAAGCATTCTCCGAGCCCTCGAATCGCGGATGATACAAATTTTCGTTATCGCCACTATGAACTTACAAAAAGTCATCGAAACATCCTCTGAGTCTCTCTTAGAAAACAAATATACATTCAACGCATACTCTTATTTTTTACAATTTTATTCATCCTCATTTCAAGATTCTGTGCACTCGCAATATTACATCGATTAAAAATAAAAAAGAAAAAGAAGTTTCATCTAACATTTGGTATAACATTCACACGAAATATATAACACTACAAAAAAATGAAACACTCAAGTAAAGCATTGAAACAACTGTGACTTGTTAACCAATTGTCATCATCACAAGAAAGAAAGTGAGGACAAAGCTTGGCACACACGAATTTAATTATTACAATTTAATGGATCCGCGCGAAAACGTGTATCGTCGGCCAATCGATTGCTCGTACGTTCGGTTAATAATGGTGTCCCGCGTACCTTACGTATTAACTTGAGTTAATATTGTTTCTCGGTCCAGCCACGCGTCCAACCAGTCTGGGATCAGAAACAACGGCTTCGCGCCCGAACCTGGCCCGAAATAATAGAAAAAAAAATCCTTTCTCTTTTTTTTTTTATTCAACAAAATAATACAAATTACCCATCACGATACGTGCAAGTTTTTATGTCATTTAACTGCGATGGAAATCGCCTTAGGGCGCTCGATTCGCGAACCTGTTGCATCCGATGACCCGACCTCAAGACGGTAGGTCCAAACAATCGCCTGCCTGAAGGCAAGGGACCGGTAAGGTCCAACAGCGATAAGAGCTGTGATTGGTTGAAACAATATGTGGCGTTGTATTACTGTTTTAGGAACCCTCGTAATGGCAATTTTATAAAATCTAATTATTTTTATGTCATTTCCATTTTTTTTTTTTTTTTTTTTTTTTTTTTTTTTTTTTTTTTTTTTTTTTTTTTTTTTTTTTTTTTTTTTTTTTTTTTTTTTTTTTTTTTTTTCATTTTTATATGTACTTCGTCTTTATTTAGTTAACTGGATGTGATGATAAAGTGAAACAGACGCTTCCTAAAAC
This sequence comes from Trissolcus brochymenae, assembly GCA_030523145.1. Lineage (NCBI taxonomy): Eukaryota > Metazoa > Arthropoda > Insecta > Hymenoptera > Scelionidae > Trissolcus > Trissolcus brochymenae. Next base: position 20,039 of record JAQQRF010000027.1, on the reverse strand, counting down.
AGAATACGAAACCCATCTTAGTCGAGCTTTGCACATAACGATTGATCTGAACAGTCGATAATATTGATACTTATAAAATAACAGAAGAAATTCTACAAGTCCAAATTGAGCTGTGGGGTTCGTCCTGTCGATGCGCGAGTGCCCATGAAAATCGAGCGACTTGGTAGCAATGGAAAATAACAAATGAAATGGAATTTCAAACAATCAGCAGAGGCGGATCGACAGAACGCACCCGGAAAGAAAGGTGTATAATAACGATGCGTAGATTAGGTACGTACACTTGTTTAACGGCATGAATTGCGGATTCCGGTGCGAAGGGCAGGAGCTTCGTGACACGAGGAAAATAATCGCGGCGACAGTCCATCACACAATGTGAAAGAAAAAAAAAAGGGGGGGGGGAAACTCTAGAGAGAAAAGTTCGCTTCTTCTTTTCGTGAATATTAAATTGATTGAGTCATGCAAGGAAAATGTCTTGTTAATAAATATTACCTCTGACAGACAAGCGGATGTATAATCAAAGAATTTACAGAATTGAATTGACGAGGTACAAAAAAAAATTCAAAACAACCATCTCTTTCCAAGCTGGCCGGCAAAATCTCGGTCGTCGGTTACAACATTTTTCTGTTAAACGTTCTGAAGATGTTACGAGATGTGAGACCAATAGATCAAGTGAATGTGAAAATGAAATTCAATTCTTCAACTGACCATCTTAATTCATTTACTTTTTTCTATCACAAAAAACAGAGTGGAATAAGTGAAGCGGTCAAAAGACCCTGCGTGTAGAAGAAAAACCGACAGTGAGTATCCGCGACCAACCCTCCTCGTACTTACCGCTCACGTGGTCAACATGTTCCTTGCAAAGAATAAATTGGGCTTTCTTTCTCGGATCGAGTCGTTCGCTCGAACCGCGAATCAAAAAAAAAAAAAAAAGAAAATAATTGAATGTCAAGACCGAGCGACTCAATTCGAATGTTATATTCACAAAATAAAATTAGCGACAGACTAACCTGAGCTGAACCTTCACGCTGCGACTAGAGGCAAGTTAATCCTGTCGAATATCATCGAATTTTAACAAAGTTTTTGTTTCTTTCATTGTATTCTCTCGACCGGGACGATCGGCCGGGCCCAGCTCGCTCGCCAGCTCGAGAGCGGCCGCTCGCCCGGTCGATTGTTATGAAACTCTCTCTCTCGCTCACTCTCACTCTCTCGTATTATTTCATCGTCGTGCGTCGTGTTCACGTCCTGGGACCCTAGACCAGTGCGTCATGGGCGAGCCCAGAGCACGAAGTGCAGTGATGGATTGGGCCCGTCCACCGGGGGCGATCATCTGAAACGTGGATGCATCATCGGTGCCAGCATCGGGGCACCAGGAAATCCCATGGGCGCCGCGAAGGCCGGATGCATTGCACCCGGCGGTAAGGCTCCTATCATACCTGCAAAACCAGAAAACCGTCTCAGTCAAATTGATCTTAGACAACGTTTCTTTATTCATCATTCACTTTCAGAAGTCTCTCTTATCATTGTTGCGCTTTCATTTTTTCGTACTTACGCGAAACACCCCCCAGACAACGATCAAGATTTGTCAACCCCCCAGAAAATTAATATCACAATTCAAATTTCAAATCAAGTTTTATCGTTCATTTACAATTGATAAGGTTTTTATAGTTTTTGCTGGATGAAAACTTTGGAGATGTGTAGGAGACTTAAAAAGGGAGAAATTGATCTTGAACGTTGAAGGGGGTGACCCTTAAATTGCGAGAAAGTGGAACGGCGGTGAAAAGTTTCATGCAACTCAGAAATAACTAACAGAGAACTAAAAATTGTTGATTGGACAAACATAAAATATTCTAACAATTATTGTCAAAGGTACCCCTGACCCCACTACGCTACACCTTTCCAACTAAGATGTGGATGATAAAGTGATATGATAGACACCGTTGTACGACCGACGCGTCGTTCCAGTTTCTCGAAATCTAGTTCTCTAAAATGCAGGTAATAGGACTCGTTACAAACGCAAAGAAAAATCATGAACGACTGCCTTGCGCTTGGTCGGCGACGGTATTGAATGGCCGACCGGCAAGGCACTCGAACGAGGGGCACAATTTTTCTCCTGCATCCAAGGTCTTCGTTGATTTCAAGTCTAATTGTTATTTTGGATTTTGCGAGATAAAGAAAAAAAAAAGAAGAAAAAAGATGAAAAATATAATTCAACTTCTTTTTACTGGCGAGACCTGTATGCAAAGGCGTCTTTTGTGGAAGTTTTTGTGTTTTTGTGGTGCGACAACAAGTTCGTATCAAAAACCGCAAAAAACGCCTGAGAGCGTGGGCAGAGTCCTCGTTGGTCGTAAATTATTAAATTTTCTTTTTTTTGTATTAAACAAATTTTGAAGTTAGGAAAGTAACAAACAAAAACAGAGATATCAAAATTAAAAACAAAAAATATAGAAACAAACTGAAAAAACATGTAGGACTACCATCTCCTGTACGTTAGTGGCAATGACCATTATAAATCTGAACAAAAAAATTAATGTATAAAATATATATAGATATATATATTTGGTACGTGAAGTCGTTTACTTACTGTCGCTTGGCTCGACTTATCTAAATCTTTTGTTACACAAAAGCTAAGTATTAGTTTTTCTTGTTTTTTTTTTTTTTTTTTTTTTTTTTTTACTACACGCAAATGCTTGTCACATAGGATGACGCTTTTTTAACTTAAAAAAAAACGCGAACCAAATTTTATCTCTACAAATTAGATCAATTCTCCTTTCAAAACTTGAAACACCTTCAGAAAGCACACAAGTTCAACTCTGAAGTGTTGCGAATTTTCCAAGGAGAGGATGCAAGATCAGTTTTCAACATGGAATCTTCTTTTTTCAGTGCTTTAAAAAATTGCAGATATTTTGATCTGATTTTCTAATAAAATTCAAAGGAGCTGGACAATTTAAATATAATTGCAAAAGTGTAACTTTTACCATGATATTTGTTAGCAGTTTTATTTTATTTTGAGACTTTATTAGAAAATCATTGCAGACGATGTTGCATGCAATTTTTTAAACATCTCAATTGGACGGAGAAAAAAAATGATAAATGAAACAATTATAAAAAAAAAACAAAGGCAGCAAAAAGAGGATGAAGATAAGTCAAGTGCGTCAACTACTCCAAAATATGAATACCAAACATCACGAGCATGTGCAACTGTATATTATTTTTGTCAAATTCTGAATCATTATCAAACGTCTTTTATTGAATCCAATGAATGAGACGAAATAAAAAATCAGAATATGCTTTGATGAACGATAGAACAAAAAATGAATAATCTTTTTTTGTTTTTCAATTTGTAATCACCTTCTCACTTGAATTATAGAGGAAAAATAATTTATTCGTAAAACAAAAAGTAAAAAGTAAAATCGTGCTCGTTATATTTTTAATATATCATCGTTTCAAAAAAAAAAAAAAAAAAAAAAAAACTCCCAAACACGACTTCACTTGTTACCCTCAAATATTTCTTACACTATAAAGCAACTTCGGGGGTGAAATTTTGAAACAAAAAAAACGGATGATTGAATGAAAAAAAAAAGAGAAATTGCTCAAAATCACCGATAAAAATAACAACTTTTTGCAGCCTGTTGAACATTACATTGGCAACTAGTGAACGATACCTATCGAATAAACTTGTTGAAAACTACTGAAAATTATTATAAAAACAATATTTTCATTTGGTACTTATTAAATTGTTGTTTTAATGCTCTTTAAGACGAATTAAGAGGTCGGATTCGATGGAAACTGAAAATAAAGGTGTATCAATCATCAAAATGAAAGTAACAAAAAAGAAGTAAAGAAATTAAAAAATGGTTAAACCTTAAATTACAGAGCAGTACACCGTGCCCAAAAAAGCGCTCTTTGCTACTTGTACCACAACACCAGGATTTCAAGCTACGAATACGTGTAAAAGGTATATAAAGAGACAGTGATAAAATCAAAGAGATAGACAGAGACACAGTAAAAGAGAGCGAAATGTACGATGACTTTAAAAACGCGTCTGACTGAAGGATGGCGGATGACTTTTTTTTTTTGAAAATTAAACAGCCAAAAGACTATAGCTTTGTTGCGAAAATCAACGAGTAAAATAAAATCATTCGACTGTTGAACTTAAACCGCGCTAGGAACTTGCAAAGTAATCGAACAAAACGGCCGAGCGGACAGCCGAATAAGCAACGTCGACATCAACACTTATCAATAAAAGCAAAGAGCTCTTTTCCAAAATTAAACCAACACTTTGATTGCTTTTAAAATTAATTTTACATTCTCGACGTTTTATTAGAGTGTTCAATATATTCTTTTTTTCTTTTTGCTTTCTCTATCTGGATCAACAATTTTTTTGTTCGCTTTAATTTGTTTATGTAGGTGTTTCTATGGAATATCAAACACTCTAATTGGAGAAAAAATAATTTAAACAAAGCAAAAATGATATTATTATTTCAGAAAGAAAAAAAAATTGTCACCCGCTTTAAGTGTAAACCCGCAAATCATTCAAGTCAACAAAAAAATCAACATCTTAAAAATGTAAGTTTAAATGAAATGAAAAACCTTGTCATTTGAAGTGTCAATCCAGTGTAAGAAATAACTTTGGATGTACTTTTATACTGGCCGCTCGACCCACCTGCCTGATAAGAATAGTAATCAATATCTTAAAATAATCATGGTTTAGAAAAATCATAATCAAATTAGTAGAACCAGATGAACGAAAAGTTAATAAGCTATTTTAACTTTTAGTTCATAACAAAAACTGTTCTAGTTGTCTTTTCCCCAAGTTGAATTTGAAATCATCTTTTAGTTTGTATCCCAAATTTCAAAAACAGTCAATTCTCATTAATTTTTCTCATTATTTTTCGTTTAACAGATTTTAAATTACATTTAATTTCGACCGTCGTAATGAAAATTTTCATCTTCATACCTGTGTCATAACAATATCTTGTATCAAAAAAAGCTCAGTGAAAACAAAGAAGTTAGTTTTCTCCATACACCAGAAAAATGTGAACAAAAAGTTGATATAAAATTAAAAAGTTGAACAAAATTAAGATTAAAGTAAACATCTGAGGTGGCGTAATGAAAATGATGAACAATGATGATGATAATATTGATAATACGAGATATACAATAAGGCCATGTCACCGCATGCTACTTGCTAAGGACCAACCTTTGTTGCATTTGTCTAAATGGTTTTAGTAACCAGAGACTGGGATTCGTTCGACACTCATCAAGGAGTGACAGGACGGCCTGCAAACCCACCGTTAAAACGTAAAATGCACAGGACATTGTTCTCGTCAAGTCAGCAAACGAGCTTATCCTGAACGTATTATTTACGGAAATTAAAGCTCATTTTTCTAATCATTTCCCCTTCCCTTAGGCACGCCTATGAATTATTTTCGTTACAGTCTCCCAATTGCAGAACAAGAGTAAATTCGAGAGATGTTAGGGTTAAAGTGAAAATAAGGCGAAATAAAATAAAAAAGATCCAAGCCTGTTCTCAGAAGAAAATTGAAAGCCATCCAGGTCTTCATCCAAACTAAATTCATTAGTAAAAATTTTCTGCTCCATTTTCTTCTGTTAACAACTTCTGATTAATTTGTGCCAAGAAATGCTCAAAACTTCATTGCTGATTTGAAAGAACGAGATTACAAATTTTACCAACCGTTTGAAAAAAAAAAAGAAAAAATAAGAACATAGTTTTCTTTGAAACCAGCAACTGCAAGATTAAGCAATCGTTTGAGTTTGCTGAGTTAAAAGGGGGTATCTCGAGTCAAATTATGCGACGACCACATGAATGCAAATCTTCAGCAATAAATATGTATACATCATCATTATTAGTTCATATACACATATATTACCAAGGGAAAAGTTCAAGAGATGGAGACTAAAGTAAGGGGACGGTGTTATAACAGCTGGACGATTAGAGAAAGCAGAGGTTGGCTAAGGTTTTTTTTCCTAGAGGCAAGACGATAATTATATTTATACTGATAAAATTGTGTACTTGAACGTGACGCCAGCGTCAGTCATCTCTTGTCGCGCGAAATCATCGTAGGGTTGACGAAGGTTCAAAGGGGGGGGGGGGGAATTAGTCGTTCTCAAGACGAGCAGTTAGAGGGTTATGTGGACGGGTGTGGGACGAGTTATGGTGCAGACAAAGCGCGGAGACTTACCTGGGGGCAGGCCCATGGGGGGCGGTCGCATCATGTTACCTCCATGAATCGCAAGAGCCGGTGTCGCGAGGGTCATGGTCGGTCGCATCATCGCGCCCATCAGGGCGACTGAACTCACGGGCATCGCCAGAGAAGTCGGTACCATCACGGACTGCGGCGGCCGCTGGAACCTCTGTTGTTGCTGCTGTTGCAGCACGTTCAAAGCTGCCTGTTGGCGCTGCTGCTGGTCCTGGAACGCAGCCACGGCTGCGTTCGCTGCTGCAGCCTGTTGCTGTTGCTGCAACGCGGCCGCCTGCTGCGCTGCGTCCGACTGGCTCGAACGTGACTCGTCCGACTGTCGACGCTGGTACTTTGGTAACCTCGCCCGAATTTCCTCCTAAATAAATAAAATTATTAAAGATGTTACAGTGTTTCTATTATTTTTATTACCAATGGCTTGTGAGACTTACTATGCTGAGGTCTTCGGAGGGATGGATAATTTTACTAGCAGCACTAGTAGTGGCAATGACGCTGACCTTAGGATCGTTGCCGTAATTACTGTTAGTTGTACTCGTATTGTCTGAACCGCCGTAAGCAGGGAATGTTGGTTTGACAACGGCTACGTTGCCACTGCCCGCGATCGACGTGATGGGCTTGAAGTCAGCCCCAAGTGGTGCAACATTCGACGCCGATGAAGACGCAGTGGACACTGCTGCGGCCGGGAATAAAGGCCTCGTCGGTGGTATCGACGCGCCGCTCACTGGAGGTTGCATCCCTGGAGGCATGCCTGGCATTCCAGACATTATTCTAGAATAAAAGAGGATTTTAAATCAGAAGCTTATATTTAAACAGTTTTTTGTGTATTAGATAATTGGGAAATTCCTTACCCGGGTCCCATAAAAGGTCCGCCCATGTGTCCCATCATATGATGCATGGGTGGAGGGAATTGTCCCATCGAGGGGATGCCATGGTGACCCGGCATTCCGGGCATCGAGCCAGGCATCATGTTCGAACCCGCAGGCATTGCACCCGGAGCCGAACCCAACAGCCCTTCTGGCTTGGACTTTTTCTGCGCCGGCTCATCTTCCCCGGAACTCGGCGAACCTGGCCGACCACCATTACGTTGTCTTTCATGTTCCTTCGCGTCGTTTGGCGGTATTCCCTCCATTCCATAAATTTCTATCTCTATATTGCTACGGTTCGGTAGAGAATTAGGTACTTTATCTATTGCTTCTTTATGAACCTAAAAAATCAGAGAGGCATTAGTCAACGGTTTCAACTTCTTTCGTGTTTTATTGTTTGTATCATGTTTAATTCATGTTTTTAATTGTTATCCAGTTAGTTTTACTCAGCTGTGTTAATTAAATCTCATGGAATAACTTGTTCTATACCTATTTTTTATACACAACTGCCCGAATATGTATTCGAATAATAAATTATTTGTGTGCTGAAATAAAGGGTCGTTTCGATTACAGCTTTGTCTGCAACTTGTCGGACAAACGATGTTTTACCTGCATGCAGTGTATGCTGAGTCCAGGACCCGTGTAGAGCTTCTTGTGACAAATGTGACATTTGAAATGCTTCGCTTTCTGATGCTGAATCAGTATTTTTTCATCGTCGAACTCACGATTGCAATACCTAGAGATAATTTGGTTAAGGAAATATATAGACTTAATGACGTATACTTTTTTTTAATAAATTAATTAAACAGAAATTTATTTCATTGTATAAAATAATAATAATAATAATAATAATAATTTTGTCAACGTTTAGGAACAAAATAACATTATTTACAAAATTGAATTATAAAATGAGGCCACGTTGATCTAAAATGTTAGTATCTTATTTAGACTTGTATATACTGTACACTAACTTGAATGTGAATTGTTTGCTCATGTAAAAATAAATGCGATTATAAAAAATAAGAAAAACGTGATAATGAAATTCATTTTGATTCAAAATAAAAAAGTATCATTGTACTGGCTTTGATACTTTTTTCTTTCACACTTTATATGACACATGAATAAGTTATTGACTTGACTTTCTCCCATGTGATGTTTTTTTTTATTTTTGGAACATCACAGTTATGAAGATTAGCTGCCAAGTTGGTATATAAGCTTTTATAGTTCATATACTAAATGCGCACATTGAATTGTTTAGAAAGAAATCAAATTCAAATGGTTCACCAAATATAACAACTCGAATAGAATTTTAACGATGTAAATAAACAATGTCAAACTAGGTATTATTGATTACGAAATGTTGTCCGTTAATATTAATGCCAGTAGTAATCCGACAAGGACGCCAAAATGTCAAAATAAATCGATCTAATTGGTCGTGGCCAATTTATAAACAATTTCAACACAATTAAACGGTCAAATCAAGTCAATACTTTTCCAACCCAAAATGTGGCCTAACAAACAAAACATTTCATTATTAAATAAACGTTATTTTAGTACAGTTTGAAATGTTTTGAAAGATCGTTCACGTATCAGTCAGTCAGATGATGTATTGCACACGATTTTGATAAGGAACGTATGGAGACAACAGAAATCGTGTCGAAAGACAGTTATTACGTAAATAAGATTGATAAATATTTAGTAAAGGATACCAGCACCAAGGCCTCGACTGCTTCTTCTTTTTTCGTCCCATTGTTAAGATACGATTCAAACAGTAATTGTATAAACGTGCAGACTCGGTGTAAAAGATTGCTCAAAAATGCATCAGCATTAGGAACTTGGTCGAACTTTTTGATACGTTCACTTGCAACGTACGCATTCACGAGAGCACAAGTGAAAACCGATAATACAAAATGTCTGACTAGCCTCTTCCTATCTCTGTCGGAAGTTGATGACGCATCGGTCGGTAAAGTAGAGCCACTTTCAGTAGCGACATCTGATGTAAACAAACATTCAAAAACTGACCAAATCGTTATCAGTTGCAAAAAGTTTGTTGTTCATCTTTGTTTATGATAATATTGGACATTTTATTTCTTGCTAATCAATTTATTTGATTCTACATTGAATTTCATACCGTGATATTAATAATATTCGTATAATTGTAAGTGATTATGAAAAAAATATTGGAGTGTGTCGAGATAAATGATTGGCTTAAAAGATAAATTTTGGAACAGAACAAAATGATGAAAAACTTGAAACAAGCGGCCATTTTGTTTTGCAGCGAACGGATTAGGCTTAAGGGAATGTGAGATCCGCTTGAACGAAACGGATGCACTTCCGGTGGCGCAGAGCTGAGAATCGCGCATCTTCCACGGAAGAATGTCTCGATCAAATGAGGATTCTGTGCACAAAACATTCAAGATGTCGTTTTTAGAGCAATTAGAATGCTGGGGATTTTCAGAGGACGTGATAAGCACGTTGACTGGTAAGATGCAAAGTGAACCAAATAATTTGCAAGTTTGACAGAAACTTATTCATAACATAACCTATACACAATCCACCGATTGTACATTGTTGATATTTTTCCCCCTTTTAAAAAACAACGTCAATTATCAATCTCAATTTTATTCATTGTTTCATCTAACTTGACAGCTGAAAAAAAATGTGTTTGGAAAAATTTAGAAAAATTCAATGTTTATAATGCCACTGAAAAATTTGTTTACAGAAAATGATATCGATTTTAAAACCCTGGTGACGATGACCCCACAGGACTTTGATATTTATAATATCAAAATTTCTCTCGGAAATAGAATAAGATTATTTAAATGTGCCAAAGAATACATGAAAAGTTTAGATGATCTCAATCATTCAGATCTCAATGAAAATATGGTATGTAATTTCTTACAATTGAATACAATTAACAGTAACAGTTGAATTGAACCAAAACTAAATAATTACATAGACAAACCCAGAGCCAATCGACGTGAAACCAAATATTGAGACGATAGAATCGAACTTCGGGATCGTGACTGGATTTGATGAAATGGTAGATGTTCATCGGATGCAGCCTAACAATGACGAGAACGTTGGGATGAATTCGAATGTTTCTGCCAACAATTCTGGGATGGAAAATCGAAGGGTCTTCCTTAGCTCGTGGAAGAGGAAACCCGTACTTTCAGTTTCGTTGCCTCCAAGTAAAAAATCTCGAGAGTCTGAACAGGGTAACCCCTCACACAGTTCTCACTTGTACGAAGAGCCAGACAACAGCAAGAGTTTCGTTCAAGCTTTTAAATTGCACGAAACAAACGTCTGCAAAGAAGTGTGTAGAAACGATGAAGAAAAAAAATGTGAATATGAACTATAATAAATAACTATTATTTTGTTCCTTTTTGTCACAGGCAATTGGTGCAATTTTAAGAGACTCTCTAGAGGGCGAAGCTATAATCGCTGAATACGAGAACAAGGGTACACTGGATGAGAGCAGTCGAAATCTGCTCGTCTCACTGGTGATAAACCGATGTGATGTTCGCAACGTTAGAAAACCACCAACTTTTCTTGAAGCGGTTGCAGGTGCAATTGTCGACCTCTTGCCACACGAAAACAGGGATATATATTTTATTTCCGCAAGAACGGTAGGAAATGTGTCGAAAAATACTAAAGGAAAGTTAACGTCTAAGTGGAGAAATATTATGACACGTATGAGACAGGCGGGAATTCTCGAAAGAAAGAACAGGATTTTACAGACGCCGAAGCAACCTGTACCGCCCGTTGAAGGTATGATTTGGAGGAACAAGATTTGGTCAGCAGTTTCGTCAAATTTCAATTGTTAAATAGAGTTGATGAATTTGGTTTCAGTTTCTGCTCAAATTGATGAAAATATAAATGATCTCATTAGCTGGTTAGAAAAAAGTAGAGAATCCTGGGACGAGATAAAGCCAAAGTGGGAACAAACTTTCGAATACAGGTTGTCGAAAAATAGCGAGTTACAGGACGTAGAGAAGATCATCAAACAGTGGCCGATTTTGGACTCAGATTTCGGACCGCAATTAGTAAGTTTATAATTATATCAGCACAGATGAATAAAGTCTTTTGGTAAATCGGAATAATTTTCATTTCAGGTTGAGTTAGATTTCACAAGACAGCACCCAGACAAGAATTTTATCATCGACACAAAATGGGAGAGCTTTTTCCAAGACATCTATAATCTAAGAAAGAGCAATATTCGCGACGAGTGTGCGATTGCTTTCTGCAAAAATTATGACCTTTATTGGCAATCTAAGACTCACAATCTAGATGGATTACGAGTTCTGATATTACCTTATCTAATGCCTCCAACATCGCGAGTAAAAACTCCTGTTGGTACGAAAAAACCCTTCATTGCTGAATGTGCTGAGGGATTTGTCGTCTGGGCAAAGGTAATTAACAAAGTCATTTATATTTTTTACATTCAATGGAATGCTTCTTGATTTTAATTGCGTTCTTTTCTATTTTTTTTCAGACAAAAGATGATGCTGTGACAAATTTAGAAATTCGAGCTCAAAGATACAAGGATTTGCAACTGCCCTATCAACCATGCATTTTGCTCGTAGGACCTGCTGTGATGGACATTGAGTCATCGTATGTCGAACTAGGCGGACGCTTATGGAAAGCCTCATCGCCTAGACATGCTATCGACTTGCTTTTCAAAGTTTTTATGACGCTCAATTTGAAATATCCTTTCGACTGCGAGCAAGTATGGTTACTGATTCAAAAATTATTGTACAATATCGAGACGGTGAATGATAAAAGAATCGGAATTGTTTCCAGTGTAATCGCCAGTATCCAAGCGATAAAGTAAACAAAAGACTTGGGCTTTTACCTATTAATGTTTTTGTTACTTGATTGATTATTATATACCGTGTATAAGATTATAATAAATTTTTATTTATGATTCGAGACCAAAATGTCTCTCAAAGTTTGCATCTACCATAGAGATATTTATTTTGTTATTTAGTATTGAATTGTTCAGGGCAAAGAGCTTGAACAGTTGTCGCAATATATTTCATTATGAATAACATCAACGTTGTATGAAAGTGTTTCTCTTCATTTGATTGTGCGATTATTAGTACAGTTAAAATAAACACGTTAAACAATTGTGTAATTGTAATTCATTCAGTTAATCCTGATTTTTTAAAGTTGAATAATTCAGGTTGTACTTTATATTGTACAGTGCTTTATTCATATAGTCCGATTGAATACACGATATGAACTTAAGTTTATGGAAATACAATTTTCATACATAACTTCATTCAAAGTTGAACAACGATTCAGTCCTCGTTACAACCAAGTACATGGAAAATCGTTTTTGTTCTTCTTCATTAATTAATAAAAAAAAGTACTTGCATACTAAAAGATATCAGTCAGTCAAACTCAATCTCTCAAACTGTTTTTCATAAAAAAAAAACAAAAAAAAAACAAAAACAAAAAAAAACAATTAATTAAAAAAAGGAAAATACGTTAAATCAAGCTCATGGAAAAATGCCGAGTGGAAATACTTGGAAATTAAAAATTATTTACTGAGAAAAATATATATCTTACTACAAATTCGTTTCTATTACAAAGTTGAATTTTACCAATACAGAACTACTTATTTCGCAATACATACAGCGCATCAAACTGTGCAGAGAATGAACAGAAAAAAAAATAAAAAAATAAAACAAAACCACAATTATTTATTACGAAAGCATATTTCTTTTAGTTCAACACACTGCTGAAAAAAAAAAAAACAATCTTTACAAAAAATGTCGTCGACAACTCTTTTACGCGCTGATTTTCATTATTCGAAGATTAAATACAACAGTAACTGAAATTCAAGATGTTACGTTCAAATGTAATACAAATAGACAATTGTTTACAATTGAAACCTAACGTGGTACAAAAAAACAGCAAGTTAGAAGTGTACTTGCTGAGTTGTTGATTGTTAGAGGCGATGATGCGTCCTTGTTCAATTACAATGTAAACCGTCAGAGTGTGCAATGGGGAATGTTTAGCGCGCGACCGATTGTTCAAAACTTAAAGCATAGAAGAAGGTTCGTTTGGTTTCAATTTATGGTTGAAAATCGTGTTCATACATTTATTACGTTAGTCACTTTTCATTCTTTTTTTTTCCTATAAAATATTAAATTTAAATGAATGTATTCCACCGAAGTCTTATTCAAAAGTGACCGCCAGTCTGCTCTTGGTAAACTTCAATTACATCGTCGTTTTCCATCTCCAACTAAAAATTCAAACATTTAAAATAAAATTTTGAAACTATTTGAATAAAATAAATAAATATATCATTTTATATACTTGAACTATTAGTTTTATTTAAATTATTACAAAATTAACATACCTGCTTTGGTGTCTCATCATCGTTGATTCTTTTACCATCAAACAGAAACCTGAGTGACGTCATAGGTACTCCCTTTAAAAAACAAATATTGATAATTTCATGTCAGACCAAGTGATGAAAATTTATCGATTTTGTTTATTTTCATTTATTGGTATTTTTATATGTTTCCTTTTTACAGTTTACTTATAATGTATTTTTACATTTTTTTATCAATTATATTTACATGTAGAAGACAAGTGTCGATAATAACAGTCTTTTTTATGTTTCCAGTTTCAGTTTTGATGTGAGGTTAGTTTCAAGTTACACAAATACATTAATACAAAAGCATATATCAGAAAAAGATGTAATATGCATTTTTACTTGACATATAAACGGTAGCCATGTAAATAATTGACAAAACATTGAACGTGAAACCTTATCTTCTAAACTTGTTTCTACAAGTTTGTTCAAGTTGAGTTTATTCATAATGTTCAGATTTCAAAGTTTTGTCAAAACCCTTTGTCGTGTCAAGTTACATCTTAGAAATTTACTTCAATACATTTATCATTCACTAATTTCTACGAAAAACACTATTATTATTAATATTATTATTGACCAAACAAAAAAATAACCTCAAAACTTGAATTTGACCTTGGAACATTCATCAAGTCACGTGTTATTATTTATGAAACGACTTGAAAGGCAAAACATGTTGGCAAACTTTAAAAATGTGTTTATAAATGCTGCCATTTTTTTCAATTTCAACATGTCTATAAATCCGTTGAAAAATCAATGTTTTCGTCAATTCAATTTCATTATCCACAAGATTTCGAAACTGATTTTTTTCTAAAGCTTCATGGAAACAAACCTCACACCACAAAATTGAGAAAAAAAAAACAAAAAACAAAAAGAAACAAAAAACAAAAGAAAATTCTATGACTAAACAGTCAAATAATGAAGAATCACAATAAACAAATACAAAAACAAAATGAAAACAATAACAAAAGTAAAACGATAAACAATATTACTAACCACACGATCGCTGTAGGACTTCTTCAATTTGCCCATTTGTGTAGTCATTTTTACCCTAAAGTGAATTTCGTTGCTGTCCTAAAAAAAAACAGAGAAAAATGCCGGCATTAGAAAAGCGGTAACGGGAGAACCAAAAATAGGTCGACAATTTTTTACTTACATTTCCAACGACTTTGAGTTTGATATATTCGGAGTTCGCGTCTCCGGCGCCGGAGTCGGGCTTTTGTTCCTGTAAGAATGAAGGTTATAAACGGTCAAATGGTTGATAAACAAAGTGCCGGCGCGGATTTTTGTTGGCATAACAATTGGCCGCGGACCGGGTAGCGGATTCGAGGCAGAAACTTACCTGGTTGTCGGACATGATTGCTATTTAGTACAAATGTTCTGACCACGCGCCACAACTGCAACCAAACACAAGCACTCAATATGGCGCTGTAACTTTGTGTGTTCCACACAGTTACCAGCCTCACTCGAAGTTCTGGGAAAAATGACCGGCGAGCGCGCGGCGTCTTCGCCCCCCCCCCACTTGTCGAGAAAATCTAATCACGCACCGTTCCCTTAAAAAAGACACCTAACCTCGGAATTTTTGCCACCGCTCGATTTTCTATATTTTTATTCGACGATTTGTAATAAAAAACTATTAAATATCACAATCATTCGACTAATTAACAAAAACATCAACATAGGTCTGAGAAAAACCGCCAATTTCAGACGATTTTATAGGGAATTTGTGGTTCTGGTCCGCGTTTCTGGTCTAGCTTTTTGATTGGTGGATTGTATTATTGGACAATTCCGAAAACCAATCGGATGAGGATCCAAGAGAAATTCTTAGACACCATACACGTGCACATTTTTAATATTGTTTTTTTTTTTTTTGTATTGTTGATCATTTGGCGGTTTTTTTTAAGTTTACCGATTTGTAAATAAAAAAATTATTCTCCAAATTTTTAATTTTTGAAAAAGTAGTTATATTATAATTTAATTCGTCGATTCAACGATGCTGCGCAGTTTAGAATAAATGACGTGTCATGTGAACGGCACGAGGAAATTTTAAGTGGAGGGGGTAAAGTGGGGCAATGTGCCCCACAGTTTGTGTTCTTTGTTTCAGAATGTTAACGGTTATTTTTGAAATATCCAATTTCAATTTGTTATTATTAATTAAACAGATAGATTTTTATGACTAATAAAAATTATGAAAATAAGATGATTCATAAAGTAAAATATCAACAATTTATTATACACAGTTTTTTTAAAATATACTATATAAAAATTAGCAAATTAAAAAAAAAACATTTTATTAATAAAGATAAAAATTAAAATAACTTTTGTTCTTAACTACACTATATTGTCCTATTTTCATGTTTCTTATAAGTTGTTAAAATAAGCGTACGGAACCGATAACAATTGAGAAAGCAATAAACATTATCAAGGCGAACATATGAAAATGGAAAATGACAAAGATCTAATCTACACAGAGATGCAAAATACAAAACTTTTTTATATCCTTATTTTCAGATACATCTTTATGTTACAAAATTTGTCATAAATGCGATATATAATTCCACCTAAAAAAGTGAAAACGAAGAAGATAAGAGCGTGTAGAAATGAAACAATCACAATACCTTACAAATAATCGTGTCCAACTCTATAAATACATTTTTATATTATTGTATATAACATTACCTAGTTTATCCTTTTTCATTTTACAAATAACTGTTTATAAAAAATTGTATATCATAGCATGACTTAATTGACTAACCAATTAATCACCATTGAATGAACAATTTTTTTTATATTTAATTGCAACCGACAAGGTTGGCAATACAAAAAACTTGCTTCGAATTTTTAAAATGACTTGTGGTATCTTAAAAAACATTTTTTCTTTTTTATCAAATTCATTTTCTATATCAAATTGGCAGTTTTGTCAAAAAAAAAAAAAAAAAACAAAACAAGCTATAGGAAGAAGCGAATCGTTTTGGAATGCACATTTTGTGACGTCAAAAATCGATCAAACTATGTACACGCTTAAAACTGCATTTGAATTATTAGAATTAATTTAACGTGGATCACACATTCCAAGACCAGAATATAATAATCGAGGGTTGAATGTACGTTTGATTTGTTGGTAGCTACAGATGTCGTTGTCGTCATCGATGGAACGTTCCTTCTTTGCGGTGTACGAGAATCGACTGAATTCTAGCTCCACGTAGAACACATTGCATCTGCAGGCACTAGAGGAATGGAGGTGCAACAAAAATCACAGTTTTCGTTGGCGGTAACGTTGCGCAAACGTTATCATACCCTGTGCCACAAATGGCCACACAAGCAGGAACATGAACATTCGAGGCGAACATTCGGTTATTGGCCACCACTTTGGTACCGAACGTTTTATTACTTGTTTCTGTAAAATCAAAAAACATCTTTCAACATAAAATTACGACCAAACTTTTACAACAAATGTACAATCATAATTTAGCTTTTTGAATTAAAGTATGTTGAAAAAAAGTTGATCTCATACAGCTTGTAATTGTGATGTACGTTCTTCCAAAGTGCGAACCGTCGAAGATATCCTATCAAGATCCTTTTTCAGACTTTTTAGGGTAGTTTCAATGTGTTCCATATATTCTGAGTTTGCCTTCTCATCTTTCTTTTCCCTTGTTCTTCCCCGGTCATGATTGTCCACGTGTCCATTCGCATATCCGTTGGTCAGTTCCGTGGGATTCACTTTCTTCACCTTGTTCGCATTGTTTGACTGATGATTCATGGAAGACTTCTTCGAGTCTTTGTGTAATCGCTCAGGGGCAATCTGAAAAAAATCCTTCAATTACATTTAATTAATCGCAGTTTTCTTGCACTTTACAAAAGACACTGCACCAATTTTTCGAATCTTGTGAAAATAGTTACGCTTTCGTGCTCTCAGTTTCATCAAACAAACGGTTGAAAAACTGTCCAGTGATGTCTTTTGACAAAGATCAAATAATGTTTTGTCGGGGAAAGTTAATCTTGAATATAACAATGTTCTCTTTTTGTACAATAAACTTTTCCTCTCTTCTTATTTTCATGTTTATAATTAATTTCAAACATTCTTGACCAAACTGTATTCCCTCACAAAAAAAGTGTTTAAAAACAGAGCGTACAAGATTGCTTTCATTTTCTCTGAGGTTACAGTTTCACCTATGTATAAAAAAAATGTTCAAGTTTTGAAATTGAATTCCTCGCGGTCATTTAACCGAGTGTCGTATCTCCCCTCCTCTGGCGTTTGAATTTAGAAAAGTGCACGAACGAGAGTAAGACTTATTCGGCGCTTGCATAATTACTTCGACAGTGTCCTTGAATTCTTCTTCCTCTCCATCTGTGTCAGGAGGCAAGGGACTGGCACTATGACTGGTTGCTGGACTAGTTTCCAGACTACTAGTTATATATCGCGACGTGTTGCGCACCCTGTGTGGAGAAGTTTCTCTGGAGCCTGAAATTGTGCAAGATAAATTTTTAGATTGATCAAACTGCATTTCAACGTCTATTCTAGAACATTTTAATTGCCTATGAAGGGGTTCTAATTTTAACTCTTTCAATTCCATACAATTTATAACACTTAACTTATCTTTTATTTTAAACTTAATTTTTCAATTCATACCCTTTTTTCATATTTGATATTTGAAAAATTTTTTGAAGTTCATACCAATAGGAGATCCAGATAACGGTGAGCCAGGCTGGGAACGTACACGTTCCAATACAGGACCCACTAATAATTCCAAATCTTCTTGAGGAACATGTTCGTAAAATGAATCTAAACTGCTAAGGAAGTCAGCCACGTTGTCCGTATATGACATCGTTTCGACAATCTGTAATTAAAAAAAAAAAAAAAAAAGAAGAAGTTAATTGAATCCTGTCTAAATGACGATGAAACATTTTTTTACATTTATTCTTATAATGAGAATCTTTGTCTTTTTATTGGCACGATTGCAAATTAGAAAACAAGTTGACATTTAGAAACTGGAATTCTAACAAAAAAAAAGTCGGTTGTACAAACCCAGTCACTTATACGAGATATCACAAATTCAAAATCGAACTTGAACTTCTTTTTTTCGTGAATAAAATTGAAATTGGAAAGTCTAATCTTCAAAACTGGTGAACATTTCAACGCGAAGATTCCCCGAAAATTTATTACATTTTCTTATGAATTTTCAATTCACGCCACACATACATTTATAAAATTAAGTAATGTGAAAGTGCAAATCGCTTCCACATTTTATGTGACTGTTATATATCTTTTTTATACAAACTTGTCATTTTCACTTTCGACAGTTTTTCTTACGAATTGCATTTGAAATATTTCTAACTTGATGAAGCAAATGTATCGTTTTTCATCTCAACGTACTCTTGTTACATATTCAATTATTTTTTGACTTTTGATTACTTGTTCATTTGTTTTTCTATTTTCATACTTTTTTCAATTCTTCGACATAATTGTTCATAGCTTCTGTACGGCTCATGTTGCCTAACCGCATCCAGGCGTCCCATTTTGCTCTTTCCACGACCGACCAGAAGGAAGGTTTCGATTTTGTGCAGGGGCCTTCTGTGGCCTGCTTAAAATAACTGTAGAATCGAAGCTGAAGTTCATTGCTGGGTTGATAGGCACCTGCAAAAAGAAAAAAAAACGTGTTTTTCAGCAAAAACAATTAATCTGTAGGAAGAAAAAGGAAAAAAAAAGGTAACATCAGAGTGTGATATAAGAACTTTTCTTAGGTAAGAATAATAACTGAATGGCTTTCATAAGTACAATTACAAATTGGCCAAGTTTTTTGCCCGAATCATTGCAGTCCACGGAAAATGCTACGGAGCGTGCATAATTGTAGTATTTGCCTTTCGAATCATCTGCGACATAAATTACCGGTTCATTTTCAAACCAGCACTTAATACAAATTTCAAAAAAATAAAAAAAATAAAAAATCATTTCCTTGTATCTAAATGCTTTTTTTAAAAAACTTGGTTAGCACTTTTTTTGCAAAACCAATTCAACGTTGAAATTAACGAAAGATAAATAAATAAATTTAAAATATTATCTTATCGTTATTGGCGAGACCTTGCTGACCTTTGATCGAAGATCATTCGATATGCAATCGATGATTTATCATTTACATTCCAAAACGCCTCGGAAAATCTGATACATCCTGCGCAAGGCATGGTATCGTG
Organism: Trissolcus brochymenae; assembly: GCA_030523145.1. Taxonomy (NCBI): domain Eukaryota; kingdom Metazoa; phylum Arthropoda; class Insecta; order Hymenoptera; family Scelionidae; genus Trissolcus; species Trissolcus brochymenae. The sequence goes on along the minus strand of JAQQRF010000027.1, from coordinate 381 downwards.
AATCGAATTATTATGCCGCATTAATAAGCGCAAGGCTTTCCTTTGTATGTTTTCTAGAAAGTTAAGTATAGTACGAGCCTAAGACGGAGATACATATTTTTCATTACGCTTCTAAGCGAACTATTTTCGGCCCACACGGTGTCATTGCGCCCCGGGATTATCATCCTTATTCACTTTTTTTTTCCAATTCGTTTTTTTTTCACTTTTTTCCCTATCATTTTTGTATTCGTCTGACCTAGTTTTGTCAGCGTTCATCTCGCGTTTCAATTGAATGCAATTATGAACCGTTTTTTTTTTTTTTTTTTTTTTTTTTTTTTTTTTTTTTTTTTTTTTTTTTTTTTTTTTTTTTTTTTTTTTTTTTTTTTTTTTTTTTTTTTTTTT